>APFE031132009.1:121645-155067 GCA_000404065.3 Pinus taeda
TAATTAATTAATCGCAGCTTCGAAATGAAGGACATTTTCTCATGTTCTTATGCTTCCGAGTGTCCCGAGGGGTTTTATTTGTCTGATGAGGGTAAGCCAATTTTCACTGATTTCACTCCCATTGTCCCTGTTGAGGTTTTGCAGAAATTTTCTAATTTCAATGGCCTCTCTGATTTTTCTTTTGTGATAGTTGTCCTCTCTTGCAATAACCTTGGCGTCTTCTAAACACATCTGATGCTTGGTCCAGGACGAGTGCTCTACAAGGGCAGATGTACGTGATCTCTCATTCCTTATGTCAGCTGTGTGCTCTTTTAGTCTTGTTTTCAGAGATCTTCCTGTTTCCCCAATATAACTTTTGCCACATGAGCAATCAATTTTGTACACTCCTTTGAGTTGTTGATGATCAATTTTATTCTTAACCGACCTCATCATCTGTCTTATTGTCCCACATGTTGTAAATTGGGTGTCTATGTTCTTCTTCTTTAGAATTTTTGCAATCTTATCGGTAGTCCCCTGGATGAATGGAAGGTAAACTTTCCCTTGATTCTCCTTCTTGTCTTCAGGGGGACACTTAGAGAGGGCCCTGTCCTGAGCCCTTCTTATAGCCCTCTTGATAGTCCACTCCTTGTATCCAATGTTTTTGAAGACAGAGGTTAAGTGTTCGATCTCATCATTTAGGTGATTAGGGTCAGAAATTCTGAAGGCCCTAACCGCTAGGGTGTTCAAGACGCCAGACTTCTGGGAGGGATGATGGTAAGAGTCAGCATGAAGATAGCTCTCGGTGTGAGTTTTCTTTCTATAGACCTGGTGACCCAACGTACCATCCTCCTTTCTACTAATCAGAACGTCTAGAAAGGGGATCCTGCCATTCTCTTCCAACTCCATAGTGAATTTGATTTCAGAGGATATAGAGTTAAGATGATTGAAGAATCTTTCAACTTCTATCTTACCATAAGTCCAATTTAATTTAAATAATTAAATTAATTAATTATATTAATTATTAAATTAATTAATTATATTGATTATTTAATTTAATTCAAATTAATTAAAGTTATATTAATTAAGTTGAATTAAATTAAAAATATAAAAAATAAAAATAATAAAAATTTATTCTCAATTCACTTAAATATAACCTCGATATCTTTTTAATCAAATAAAAATAAAGAATGAAGATTAAAATAAAATTAAGGTTATTTGTATTATATAATTAAGTGATTTATAGTAAGTTAAATTAAACAAAATTAAATTCATATAAAAGTAATTTATATTAAGAAAAATTTTAGTTTAATTAATTTAGTTTATTAGTATTTAATAAAATTAAAATTAATTTACTTTTAGTTTTTAATAAATTTCTTAATTACTTATTTATTAGTTAAAAAATTAAGAACACCAAATTAATTAATTAATTATATTAATTAATTAAATTAATTAATTATATTAATTATTAAATTAATTAATTATATTTAAATTAATGTATATTAATTATTTAATTCAAATTCAAAATTAATTTATTAGATAATATTAATTAAGTTTAAATTTTAGCTCAAATTCACTAATAATAAACATCATATGATATTTTATTAATTTAATTAAAATTAATTAATTAAGTTAAAATCAAATTAATTAGGATAAATTAATAATTTAATTCCTAATAAACAAGAAATAATTAATGAATTAATAAAAAAATTTAAACTAATTAATATGAATTAAACTAAAATAATCAATAGATAAATTGAAATAATTAAATAAATTAATTAATTAAATTTCTTAAAATCAAGTGTCGGCCCTTTTATAAAAATTAGGGTTCTTGGTTTATTTATATCCAGGTTTTTGTCTTCTTCTCTCAACAATCGCTCATTCATTTTCTATCTTTCAAATTTGTCCTGATGATGGACCCCCTTTGGGGTTTGAAACATCGACTCAATGAACAAAACACTGTGGACAATTCGGATCATACCACTACAAAAAACTTCCACAGAAGCCTAAAATCTAACATGTAGTAGTTATGTTTATCTTCTTGCATCCTCTCTTATTCACCTAACTTTGGAAAGTGATGACATTCTAGCATGGTCAAAGAATGTTGTGTTTGGTGAATACACAACTAAGTTTTGCTATTCTTCAAATATGTAATTGGATTTCGTAGGTGGATGGTAGTGGTGGTGGTAGTTTATGTGCAAACACAACGGACCACTAAACGCCAAAAACAATCTCTAGCTCGCCATTAAGGACAAGTTTTTAACTTGGAAAAATGGCCAAAAGCGAGGATGGTCTCGCCCAAAAAGATGTATCCTATGTAAAATTCAAGTTTAAACAACCTCAAAAAACTTTATTTCATGTAGGTATACAGTTTAAGTTTTGGTGCTGATCAAAAATATTTTTAAATTTATTTCTTCAAACTAGAATAAGGACACCTTATTGGATTGTGTCAAAGATTGGGTGGATGATGTCTCAGATAGAGAGAAATTTGTTCTTCTCACTGCTTTTGTGAAATCTATCTTGTGGGCTCATAATCAATCTATATTCCTATTGAGGTTGTGATGGGAATCATTTGAGGGCATCTGCAAAAAATTCAAAGAACACTCCTAAAAGAAAGAATCTTAGTCATGCCTCCTCTTCTCCCAGATATTCCTTGGGCCTTCTTCGATGGTGTCAGTCAGGGATGTCCTCCTAGATGTTGTGTGGTTGTTGTCATATAGTTTCATCAAAACCACCATATGTTGATTGGCTACTCCCCTACACTAGGAAAAACACAAAAGTAGAGTTTACAACCCTATGGATCTTGTTATATGTTGCAAATTTAAAAAAAAAAATAGGAAGTTACAAATTATGGGAGATTTGAAATTAGTGATAGATCTCGTTAAAATAAAGTAAAACATTGTTGGCCCTTATATGGAACACATTTTGTTTCATATTAGCAAGGAATTAGGGAAGCTAGATTGGTATTCAATCAAGCATATTTTCCAAGAGCTAAGCATGAAACAAACACCTTATATAAAGAAACTTTACAACTTCCATCAAGTTCCTTTGGCATTTATGAGGTACTAGATGGATAGGAGACCATAGCTAAGGAATTTCATCTATATCAATTGTATGAATTACTAAATTAATATATGTTTCTTTATAGAACTTCTCATTTAAATGATGAATGTAATGATTTGATCAGTAATTTTGAATTGATTTGATAATGAATATTTCCTATTTTGGAAATATAAGTTGTTTCTGGAAAAATAATATATATATATATATATATATATATATTTATATATTATATATTATATATATATATTATATACTATATATATATATATATATATATATATATTTATATATATATATATATAAAGTAACTATCTATCACACATTCAATAGGAATCGCATATAATATCTCATAAACCAATCCTTCACATTGTTACCTTGGAATGATGCGAGGAGGGAACTTATGGGAGGATGAGAGGGAGTTAATTAATTGGTCATCACATCCACTTAACATATTAGTATAGAAGAAAAATTTATCTAGTCCCCTCCTTCCTTCAAACAAAAACCAGTGGCATGAGGGTCGAGAAAAACCAATCCAAGGTGGCACAAATTTTAACTAATAAGTTGTCTCCCTTTGTAAACTTATGCTTCTCTTCCAACATTTGAGAACTAGGGTGCTTAGCTTCCCTCATCTTCAGTGATTGCAATATTGTTCAAATAGGATATCGACATCAAACTTTATTGTTTTGTTGTTTCCTTCATTCATTACTATTCAAAATAGATCTTTCTCCCCCAACTTCAAGGAGAGGTGTGCACTACACTCCCTAGAATAAACTTAATACATTTCATTTTATTGAATAAATAGTACAACAGATCAATTATATAGCTATCTCATTTTATTTAAATAACTAGTATAACCATATCAAATTAAATAACTATTAAGTATTGATAGGTATCAAATCATTTATCTCATAATACATCTCATACTGTTAAGATTAAAAAAACCATAAAAATTAACTAAATTATAACTTTATTGTGTCAGGAGATACATTCTACAACTCAATATGAGGGAGATATGTAATTCGTTGTTAATATTACAACTTAGTATGAGCAAGAGATTTGGTAAAAATATTTCACTCACCTTTTTTCATAAATAAAATACTTGTATATACATGTTGAGTAACATAATTCTATAGAAACAACAGAGAGATCGACTACCAAAAAATTTTATATTTTCATTTTGCGTGTGATGAATATTTATAATTCTTATAGTTTTTAAATATTTCAATATAAAACTTAAATAGATTGTTTGAAGAGAGAGAGAGAGAGAGAGAGAGAGAGAGAGAGAGAGAGTAAAAATTATTAATCATTTCATGAAATAAAATTGATGTGTCATTTAAAAAATATTATTAAAAAAATCAATATGGGTTATAAATACAGTATTTCAACATGCAAGATTAAGTAATATCGATATATATTTTTAAAATTATATTAATCACCTTAAATATTTTAATATAAAAAATATCGCTCATAAATAAAATATTTCAATGCTCACATTAAGTATAATATATTAAAATCAACTATGTATATATTATATATGATTAAAAAAATTATAATTATTGTTGGGACGTGGAATTGGCACCTTTTTGCACCTATTTTCCCTACTTTTTGTAATTATTTTGAGTCTCAAAGTCATGTCTTGCCACTTTGAGAGCTATCATTGGATAAAGAATGCTTCCTTTTTGTATGGCATCCTTATTATCTAGTTTTTCTTATAATTTGACACAAAAACTAACTTGTTTAAACTATTTTATTAATGAATTGACAAAGGATTGTTTTAAGTTTTATGGCTCGTTGAGATGTTATTACAGGACAACATTTTCCCTAGGTTTTCCTCACCAAGGATGGAACATAAGCTCAGTTGTCATTGTTGATACACATCGAGCTTATTTTGGATCCTCTCCTATGTTTAGTAATGGAAATTGATTTGGACAAACACCTGATCAAAGCCAACTTGACTATTGAAAGGAGAAAAATTGTGGACAACACAGTTGACTCAATTGAAATAGTTAATATTCCTAAATGATAAATCATTGTAATTTCGAAAATTTGTTACAATTTTGTTTCAATCAGGATTTTTTTTATCATACAATTATTATATACTTTTGATTTAGATCACATGAGAATCAAAATATTCTCATGATGATCTTGCTTATTGAAAATAGGTTTGTACTCTGAAATTATAAAAGAATGTACTCCCATCCCAAGAATGCATAGATAGGATCGGAAGGGGAGTAATAGCATTGTGATCATGTACTGCATATTTTCATTGATGCAAATCTCTACCATCTGTGGCTCCATATATTTCTCGTGATTGGCCTACATGTTGTATAAATCACCAGCCCCTGTTAAGGAGGAAGGCCCCTCCTTCTTAGAAGGGATCACTGCTTATAGAGGTATTATAGTTGTGTATTTACTTTATCTTAGTTATGATTCATGTGTGATTTATTGTTAGTGTTACAGATCTTGTCCATGCACTAAGTAGTTGCAAAATTATAACTTCTATTATTATGTAAAAACATAGGTATTGTATCGGTCCCTTCATTAGTCTCATAGTTATTTGATTTTTCTTACAGTTCTTTGGCTTGTTCATTTTCTTGAATGAGAGTTTCATCAATTGTCTAAGTGTTGAGTGGCTTTCAGGAGTGATGTTTCTTTTGAATAATAATGATTGTGTGATTGAGTGTGATTTATTACACAATTGAGTGTCTTTTCTTTCTGCAAGTGAGAGAAAGGTTTGAGGTGTGATGACAACAGTGCTTTAAGTGCCAAGAGTGATGTTACAATGATTGGTTTTGATTTCATTAATGTTATTTGCCATTTATTCCTGCATATAATTTGCATGATAGCCTTGAAACAAAAAAACCTACCCCGATTGACAATTTCTATGAGTGGATCATATATTCTGATTAAAAAGAAAAATTGATCCACCCAACAATCATATTGCATTTTTTCATGGTGTTTTTTCATTGAAAATAGTGTGGAGGAATCATCGCTCATCACATTATAGAAATCGTGGCAATCTATCTCCTAACCAACAAATGAATAGATAAAGAAAACACTAAGAAAAACCATTCTTTACTTCTCGTGACCCTGAACTTGCTTTTTTACATGGGAATGAGAACAAGCATGCCTAGAACTAACATAATCCTCTAAATCTAACGATCTAGATCATGTTAAGTGTTACTTGCCACTCTTTGTCATTCAATTGCCAATGAAGCGAATCTTAAAATTATGCATGGCAGATGCATGTAGGGAAATAAGAATATGTGGTGGAACACAGGGATGGGCACATTAATGGATTCAATGTTAGCAAGACCAATATCATTAAGAGGTTTTATTTTTTATTGAGGGATTTTTTTATTTTATTTTATTTTATTATTTAAGAATATATATAATATATAAATTTATATTAAAATATAGCAATTAAATTTATTTCAGTTGTTTGGGAAAAATGATTGTTATCATTTATATTTAGGTTAAATTTTTATAAGTGATATATCAAGTTTATATTGAATATGTTGTTATACAAACTTGAGCCTATTACCCTAACTAACTGGAGAATAAAATGTTTCATTACATTGGGAAAAAAATATATATGAAAATGTTTTAGATCTATATTAATTTTGAGTTCTTACAGAAAATAAATTTATATCAAAAATTAAAATGAAAATAAATCTTTTTTATCTAAAGAAATGGATAAGAAAATTTACTTTAATGTGATTTTTTTTATCTATAGTTATATGATAATGATATAAATAAATCCAATGTAATATTTTAAAAAATATTATATAAACTAAATATGTAACATTCATTTTTATAATACATATGTTGAACACTAGATTAGGTGAACAAATTGTGAATAGATATATGAAGGAAAATGAACAATTGGAATAGGAAGTGATCTTGGAATATGAATCCCAAAGGTTATCCCTCTTGATGTTATATAATTATGTTTACATTAATACAAAAATTAATTTTGGGAGTTATTCCTTGGCGTGACATGGTATTAGAGCCACAGGTCCTAAACTTCGGCACTTCTTCCCTGGTCAGTAAGTCCTTTTCCATTATTTTCATATGATCAATCTTCCCATATCTCAAGTCCACCTTTCAATCTTGCCATTCCTAACAATTTTTCACATTCTCGCCATATCTCAAGTATACCTATCAATTATGCCATATCTTGTCAATTATCAGATTAGCTTGTCTCTCAACGTGTTCATTCTCCATGCACTTAATTTGTCTAAGGTTCTTCCATTCGAGTGGTATTCTATGAGTTTCGAAATAGTATTATAGGAGGGTGAGCGCAAGGCTTCACATATCCCCCCAGTACCTATTACAGCACCAATCGCTCTTAACGAGCCTAATTCTATTGGGGCTCATGTATGCATCATTTTGATGTCAGAATTGCAGGAATCTAACATCCTTGATAGATTCTTTCTCACACTGGAATCAATGATCTTAGCCAATCCTGCACAATGTAGCAAAATATTTGAAGGCACCTTGATGTCTCTATGGTGTAGTGGTTAGCACTTTGGACTTTGAATCCAATGACCTAGGTTTGTGCACCACAGTGGGCTCCATTAGTGTTTTGTGTATTTTAAGCTTTAGATAGTCATTGATATTTTTTTAAAGAAAGTAGAGTCAGCACCAAGGAATATGAGGTGCATGTTATAGTTTCAAATGAACTCTCAACATGGAAATAGAAGGTTATATTTGTGACAAATCAAAGTCAAAGAATTATTGAGAAAGAGGGGATGTTCACAATATGTTGAAGTTGTGAAGGGTGCCATTCAAGAGCATAAATATATAGTAAACAAAGAAGTATCAAATATTTATGTTGGTAATTACCTTGGGCTTAGTGTTTTAATGTTCTATAAACTCATGTTTGGATTTTGACTTGAATCTTTTTGGCTATTGATGAATTCTATAGAACAGGAAAATTAGTTCTAATATTTTGTAAAGGCCTTTTATTTGGATAGATATACTCATGTATGGGTATTTTTTAAGGTTTCTGAGAAAACTTTCCTATTAAACATTTGAAGAAACAAAGATTACTATTGCAACATTTTTTCGTGTGCTCTAAGTTCATCTCGAAGGTGCATTCTCTCATCTATATATTTGGATTAGTATTGAGTGGCAAAGAGAATTTCCACGAATGATCTAGAAATGTTATGTACACTAATATTTAATGACTTACAAAAAGGAATATGTGAAGGAGAAGATGACAATCTACTTGTCAAGCCCATATCAAATCAGAAGCTAGTCATTTAGGAGAAAAAATACAACAAGGTTTATGCCTTAATTATTGCTTATATAAATGAAGAGGTGAGTCATCATATTATTCTAATTACAAATGCTTATTATGCATTGAAAAATTTGTATTTATATGATTCATACTCATAAATAGAATTGGTTCAGTTGAGGATTAAACTATTCAACCTTGAGTTGAAAGATGATGACCCCTTGTCCCTAGCCTAAAATACTAGAGTCACCATGGATGATGTACAAGCCACTAGAATTAAAATGGGAATTCATCTCATAGCTTTCGTCAAGGCCCTCTATCCTACATACTCTCACTATCTTGAATCATTACAAGCTAGTTCCCAACTCAAGGACATTACTTTTTACACTCTTATGGAGAATTTTGCATGACAAGAGAAAGATTTTGTTGGAAATACTAAGAGGGAGGTGAATCAATATTTCCTATCAATTAGTGTTTTTTATATTTTATAGAATTAATTATCTCTAACATTTCATCAACATAAACAGTAAACAACACCATTCAACAATGCATAATAATCAAGATAGTAGACACAAAGATTACTAGCTGGAAAACCCCCTCCGTGTCAAAAACCACCAAAATATTCTTAATATTTGTCTTCAAAAAAAATTACATCAAGTTTCCATATCCAACTAAAAGAGGCTCCAACACCCTATTTATCAACTAGAACTTGGATGGTGCTCCAATGAGCTAGATCTCAAGATCCAAACTAATGGATGTTCCAACACCCTGTGTGAAAGTTGCAGGTGAACAGATGCTCCAATGCCCTATACAAGCTCCAACCTGCCCTAGCACCACCCTGTTTCCATGAAGTGTTCTCAAGCACCAACCTAAAGGTGACTCTAGTCAACTCCCTTGCACCACCCTGCCACCCTAATTAGTCGGTGGACCATGTTTCACAATTTTCAGACCGAATCCCCCTAGTCTTAAAATCAATCTAAATAAGTTGTAATAACATTTATGTTGTTTGATCGATATATATATCATTGTTAAGTCCTGGAAGCCTCACTACTCAATTCTTCTCAATCTAACCACTATACAATCGTACCTCAAACACAATCATGCTTCTATTAAATCACAATGCCAAATCAAGCCACTGCACAAACTGCATATCAAACCCTAGCTACCACATCAACTGATTACCGTACAATATTTCCAAACCAAACTCTGCCAAGTATCACTGTTTTATGTCAATAAAGTACTATCATAACATCAAACCACGTAATTTCCTTAACATACAGTTATCATCAAGAAGTTGTCATGCACAAGGAACATTGTCAAGTACCAAAAGACACTTTAATGCCACAATTCTACCAATATCAAATCAAAAAGTGTATTTTCATGCCATAAGGTCACACTGCCATAAAGTGTATTGAGTGGGCCTAATGGTTAAGAGCATGTGTTTCCTCCTAAGAGGTCATAGGTTCAAAACCAAAGGGGGGTGGAGTATGTATGCCTTCATAGACTTAGCAATCAAATCGTTGAATGGAGGTGGGTCCCTTGTCCCACAAATAAGGGGGTCTCATACACCAATTTGGTGTTTGGCTTGGATATGACCTTAAAATTGCATAATAATAATAATAATCAACAGAGTCACTTTGTACAAATCATCAAGAGTACCATCATGTCTCACTAAGAGTTATTGTATAGTGTTTCAATCACAATCATGTCTTCAAATTATTCACACAATACTTTTTAAAATTATCACAAAGGATATCAAGGTAAGATCACTGATGTTGTCACAAATTCACTGAATAGGAGATCATTATCACATCATTGTGTTCATTGACATATGAGAAGAATATTTCCTTGCTAAATCTCTGCTATATTGTTACAAATATCATATATATAGATCATTGTTATGTATACTATGTAGTTAATAAAATATCAATCTCATACATCAATCAAATGTTACTTGCAAGAATTGTTACTATTATGCACAACAAAATAGGAAATCAATCATTAGATTTGTGCATTTGATCCATAGAGTCCTGTTGTAGCAGCTACAACCACCCTCCAAAATTGTGCCTTAGCTTCCCTCCATTCCAACCTTCACAGCAGCTTGCCTTGCTTCGTCAAGTTCACAAGCTTCAATGTCTTTCTTTCACAAAGGTAGCTTGTTGATCACAGCTTGATCCATTCCCCTCATAGGCTATTCACCGGACTTGGTCCAGCTACAGGCTGAGAAGCTTCCCCAAGAAAATTGTGCATTTTTGGAGGGAAACCAGCCTTCCCTCCAGAAATTGTCCAATCTTGTCCGGCAGCCTGTTAGGCTCTAAGATTGCG
This sequence comes from Pinus taeda, assembly GCA_000404065.3. NCBI lineage: Eukaryota > Viridiplantae > Streptophyta > Pinopsida > Pinales > Pinaceae > Pinus > Pinus taeda. The sequence continues at coordinate 132,252 of APFE031132009.1, forward strand.
CAATTCTGCTAGTCAACACTCCCAATGAGAATTACATAATTTCTCCCAGCAGTGCTACTCAACCCAGAATTTGCACAAATCTGGGCAGGAGTTAGCTGCTCTACCCAAAAATTGTACAAATATCCTAGGAAGTCAGCGTAGCTCCTAGCTAGAAATGCACATTTCCTTCAAGCAATCGAGCAATCTCTCGCATGTGCAGCTAACATGACCAGTTCCCTTTGGGACCAAGAAAAACTAACTTGCATGCATAGGCTACTTCTCCCAAGGCAGCATGTAAAGGCATCCCTTGTTTCAGTGATCTATCTTTCACAGTTGGAGTTTAAATACAAGGATCATTTCAAAAACCTCCCACCAAGTGTTTCTTTCCCTATATTTGTGGCATGCGCATCACAACCTCAATGTTATCGAAACTCATTGACTGGATGATGCAGATCTCATTCCTCACATCAACCTTGCATCTCTAACATCCTACATCACATCTAGGAGTAGTTGGCATATTCAGCTCAGTTGTTTTGGGGTAAGCCCGCTTCCCATGCCTTGTGTTGCATTTCTGTCGCTTTATGTTTTCGCTTGTATGAGTATTGTTTTCTTGATTCTTTTGAACGCTTGCTGTCATTTACATTTGTATTAGCTTGCCCTAGGACTATTTCAGCTTTTGTTAACATCCCACTATTGTCACATGCATGAAACTTTTTTTCGCGAATGGTCGTTGATTCAGTGACTTGCCTCATGCACATGCATGTTGTTCCATTTTCTGAATCTGTCATTCACCATTTTCATGCATGATCATTCACTTATGCTTACACTCAATATCAACATGCATTCATGCTCACATTTACTTTCAGTTCCCCATCGATGAGTCTGAGCAACCTTGGCCTGGACTCTGCCTCACCAAGAGCCTCATCAAGACAACATTACGCAATCTTGAGAGGGAAGGCTCTGCCTTCCTCTCCATAAATGCACATTTCTACCCAGCATATGTTCCCCAAGCCTGCTTTACGCAATGCAATCACTAAGTCTGCAGCCATTTCCAGCTAAGATTGTGCATTGCACAATCCCAACAGTCAGTAGCTAGACTAGACTGTTCATTCCGCAGCTTCAGCAGTCAGTCAGTCTCCCAGTAGCCTAGACTGTGCCTTGTGCAGTCTTGGCATTCGGTCTCTTGACCTCCTAGCCGAAATTGCACAACCTTCATGATCAGTCACATAGGTATGTTTCCAGTCGGTTCTCAAGTTCATTTTGGCTTTTTACTGACAAAATTCTTTCCATGAGTGTTGCCATGTCTCCAGGTATTGTAGGTGTTCATCTTCCTCTCAACAGTGCAGGTACAATGGTTTCCAAGAGAGAAGATTCAAAGACACCATCTAAAGCACACCTGGAGATGAAATCAATCAGATGTCTATGAGCTTGCCTTCTCATGAAAATATCAAGTTGTTCATAGACAAGGACATCAAGATATGACAGTAGCAACATCACAGCAAGTAGCATCATGAACAGCAGTTGAAGGTAGCATACCGAACGCAGTGAACCTAATGAATGCAGTGAATGCAATGGATGCAATGAATGTAAGAGGAAGGTTATTAACAACACACAAGCGAAACAAAGTTCCAAACTCAAGCAAAGACACTGATGATGAAAGCAACTTTGGATTCTCAGGCTATGAGGTGACGACATGACATGAAGATCACGCAAAGACAAGGAATGGAACAAAGAAGGAGTTGCATGTGCTGAAGCAGCAACTCAAAGAAGAACATGAAGATGCACAGGTAGACGAATGAGTTGCAGCAGGATCGAGAACAACAATGGGTGCAACGTGCACTCACAGATGAAACTACACCTGTACAAGTTAAAGATCCACCTTAGAAGCTAACACAAAGCATACATGGTGAGCAGTGTTGGTGATCGCATGCAAGGGATTTAGAAGCATGCATGTCATTGTGCACACGCATGCAACCCAACCCATTCAGCACACTCACCAGGGTGAAGACAAGAAGCAAGTCAACTAAAGCTAAACATGTACTTCGGCAAGTTGATGTGCATGACCACTAGCACACACTTGAAGATCAGCATAGACATTATGCATCAGTGTGTTTCTAGTTTAGTGCACCAAGAATACCATGCTCATGTTAGCAGATGATTTGGATGAAGGGGCCGAACCAATGCACCGGTTGCAATGGAGGTAAGAGTTCGCTTCAGCAAGATGCGGCCATGAGGTGCATGCACACCATCACGGACGACCAAGCATGGCATCAGCTCACCAACTTCACCATCATCAGCATGTCAAAGAGTTGGTCTCATCATAGCAGACTGAGTGTCAAGGATATCTTGCATGGCTTGCTCAAGCCATGTTGTCTCACATGAGTACATGTGCATTGTAATGTTGAGTCGTGTCAAGTGTAATCCAAGTGTCAATAGTTGGATGTAACAGTCATAGAGTAGGTGAAGAGTCATGAGGGTAGTTGAATTGTCACAAAGGGGAATTTCAAGAGTCACCCCACCCTTTGCTATAAATAGTCCCTCATAACTCATTGTAAGTGCTTTTGGTCAGCCAAGCTTCTGATAAGTCTATCTTGGAAAGAGCTTGGATAGTATTGTAATGCGCCTTGGCTTCTTCACTACACGGAGCTAGTTCATCTTTTTGGAGGAGCAGGCGAATATGGATGTAATGTTCCACTGTTGGGGCTAGTAGGTTTACATGGATGTTTTGTTTTTGCATTGAAATAAAGTTGCAGTAGATAAGAGTGGCAATCTTTCTCAGCTTCGAAATTCAATCACATTTCATTTCCAAATTGATACATTAGGATTTTCTTTATTTCATTTCATTCTTTCAAAGTTAGCTTTGTTTAGCTCTAGCATAAAAATCCAAAAAAAATTGATAAGTTGAAAGGAATATTAACGTAACACATCTATTGAAAAGAGTTAAAATCATTATCCAATCATTCTAGAAACTCAATTCAATCAGAACTAACTCTAGAGATAACATTTAGGATAATCAATTAACAATAAAATCTTAGGAATAACATCCTAGTATAGATAATAACATCACCTCGACGTTAATTCTATAGTTTGATATTAACTTATATAACGATAATATAATCACTTTAACGACATAAAATACTTCTACCACATACAGTGCACTTGTACTTCATCAGTTTACCTTCCATGGCTGATAATTTATGCTTACAATTTAAGAACATTAAATTGACTAAACATTTTGGCGTCATTGCCGGGGAAGTTAAAATAGTAGTGAAAAAAAATCAAATGAAAACATGATATGCATAGAGAAAGAGGCTCTAGAGGTAGATTTGTTGGATGAGGAAGAAGCTTAATTCCCACAACCCACTCACTCCACCATGACTTTTAAGTTCCACACCACCCACTCAAACTTGAATTCCATCCATAGGCCAACAAATACTTCCTGAAGTCTTAAGATCTTAAATCCAATCCAGAACTTCACCTACTTCATCTACTGAGGCTATAATCGAAGTAGAAGGATATCCTACATCCCCAACTACAAGAGTAGGTTTTCTATCTTCCCATGGTGATCAAATTCTAGGAGAATAATTAGAAATTCCTAGTGAGGAAGAGGAACAAGAAACTTATCTTGATAATCCATTGATAGAAGAGCCAGATACTGAAGAATCCATCATGGTTGAAGAATGATATGGAGAGATACACAATTTCAATGGTGAATAACCTAAGATTGGAGGAGGAGGTAGAGGTAGAGGAGGAGTTGGAGATGGAGGTAGAGGAAGAGGTAGAGGTGGAGGAGATCAAGACCCTTTTGGATTTCCTATATTTTATAAGGATACAACCCTCACAATGAAGAATATTTCACCTTCTATTCTTCCTAATTTCCATGGAAAAAGAATTGAAGACCCATAGAGAGTTCTCTTTGAATTTGAAGTATTATGCAGATCATATGATTATCTACAAGGTGCTCAAAAATTAAAAATTTTCCCTGCTACCTTAAAGGATTCAACATTGAAATGGTTCATGAGTCTAAGAACGAATACTATAAGGACATGGGCACAAATTAAAGAAGCATTATTAGATAAATATAAGGACTACTATATGCCTCACAACATTAGGTACAAAGTCTTCAAAATGACATAGAAATAAGATTTTAATCTTGAAGATTTAGTTGATAGATTTGTTTATAATCCTAAAAGGGAAAAAATGGATAGTCTGGATGAGAAAACTTTGAAAGCCCTCCTACTTAATTCTATTAGAGATGAGTGGATTGATCTCCTTAACTAGACAAGTAAAGGAGATATTTCTTAATTAATATTTGTGATCTATGTGTACATATCTCAAGGAGTAAAGCACGAGCTGGAAAAATTCTTAGGGATCCTCTCTCATCAAGAATCAATAAATCTATAGCTAGGTCAGTCAGTAGGGCAGAATTAGGAAGCTTGCTTGATACTTTTAAGATAGCTATTTTAGGGAGTCTTAGTGAACAAATTGACACCCTTAAGATACAAAACAAACAAAAGGCTGAAAATGTTGCATTATCCATCTTGTGTTCCAGGTGTAGAAAGAAACATGCTCTGAGAGAATGTCCTTTAGACTTAAAAACCATAGAAACTTGTGCCATTTGTGTAGATAACCATGATACTAAAGAATGTCCTTCTCTACCAGGTCTTAAGGTTGTATTTAATCATGAATGAATATCAGAACAAGTAGACCCTCTTTGTTTTATTTCCAAAAGACCATGGCAGAACTTTCAATAAAATCAACCACAAGGATTTAAATCACAACAATTTGCTCAACCTTCACAAAGTAATTGGAATCCATCTTGGTAGCATTGGGCTCAGCCACAAACAAAACCTTGGAATCAGGGACAGAAAAATCCTTATGGGACTTATGATCAATATAAACAATATTCACCATCCTATCCTAATTTCCCACCTTAATTCTTACCTCAATCTAATAAAATCCCTCAACCTAATCAAATTCCTGAAGATAATCAATTACCTCAAGTTCAAATCCAAAATCAAAATCCACAGCTCTCTCTACCATTTGCACAAAAACGAAATCAATTACCTGCTCAACCACTTCTAAATCCAAATGATAAAATGTCACAACATGTTTACGATATGGAAGGGCAGAATCCTCAAACCTATTTAATAACTCCACTATATCTAAATAATGTTCAATTAAAATCTAAAGAAAACCCCTTGTTGTCATTCAGGAAGCAAGGACAAATCTTCAAAAAGATAAAAATCAATCTGAAAAAGGAGAAATCTCTCTTCCTCAGAAGGAAAATAACCAAACAGAGAATCTTCCTATAATTTATGATGATACTCCTATTATAGAACAACAATCAGTATCCATTAAAACACCTTTTCCCGAACGGTTGAAAATTGATGGAGTAGAAAAACAAATCACACTACCTAATTATAATATGTTGGATGAATTAAGAAATGTTTGTATAAAAAATCCTTTATTGCAAGATATAAATAAATACCATTTTTTTGCAAAAACAATCAAGGAATTGAGTACTCAAAGATCAGGAAGAAAAAGAAAATACATAAAAAGAATTAAATTAGTTGGGAAAATTGTATACATCATGATGGGGAAAGCAACAATACAAAAATATCTAGATCCAGGGAGCCGCATTGTGAAAATTCACATCAATGGAATTGAAATACCAAACACACTGATTGATCTAGGAGTCGCCATAAACATAATGAGTAAACAAATCATGGATTCACTAAGGCTTCTTAATCTTCAATACACACCAACATTGTTGCAATTAGCAGAAAGGTTTGTAATTAAACCTGATGGTGTGTTAGAAGATGTTTATGTATCCTTAGATTCTTTGGAATATCCTGTCAACTTCATAGTTTTAACACCCAAGAATAATTTAGGAGGACATCCATTAATCCTAGGAAGACCTTGATTAGCTATGGCTAATGATTTCATTTGTTGTAGATCAGGTGAGATGTTTATCTCAAATGGAAGTTCTACAAAGAAATTTACATTGTATCCACCTGCAAAATCAACAATAGAAATGGAGAGTGAGGAATGGATAGATGATGATGATGATATACAACCTGTTTTCACTACTGAACAAGTAAGTGAGGAGGACCAAATTTTAAATCTAATGGAAAATAATGAACCCTCCTTACATTATGACTATAGTCAAATCAAATATCTATCATCTAGACAAATGTATTTACACTCTATGGAAAAATTTGGAAATTCTTCAATAGAAATTTTTCCAAGCAAAACTTTGGACATTAATGAAAACCTGGAAGAATTATAGAAAAATCAACTCATAGAAATTTTACAAAAACACTCTTCTTCTTATGCATGGAAATACATTGATATGAGAGAAATTAATCCTAAAACTTGCATGCACCATATATACATTGAGCAGAGTGCGAGACCAGATAGACAACCACAAAGAAGAATGAATCCAAATCTGAAAGAAATTTTTAAGGAGGAATTACAAAAACTGTTGAATGTAAACTTCATCTATCTAATATCAGATAGTCAGTGGATTTCACCCCTAGTAATCATGCTTAAGAAAATTGGGAAATGGAGAGTATGTATTGATTACAAGGAATTGAATAAGACAACATTAAAATACCACTTTCCATTTCATTTCATAGATCGAGTTTTAGATGCATTAGCAGGGAAAATTCATTTTTAATTTTTGGACGGTTTTAGTGGATACAATCAGATTCAGGTAGCACCTGAGGATCAAGATAAAACCATATTTACCTATACATGGGGAACTTATTCTTACCGAGTACTTCCTTTTGGATTATGCAATGCTCCAGCAACATTCCAAAGAGGAGTCCTCAGAATTTTATCTGATCTTATTCATGATTGTGTGGAAGTATATATGGATGATTTCACAGTTTACAAAGATTATTTTGAAGAGGCACTTGAAAATTTAGAAAAGGTTCTAATAAGATGTAAAGAAACAAATATTTCGTTAAGTCATGAGAAATGTTTTATGATGTTTAATGAAGGAATTGTTTTAGGTCAGCATATTTCAGGAGATGGAATTAAGGTAGACTCATCTTGATCCAGGTCTGGGTGTGACAAAGGACCCTTCCAAGACCTTTTACTTTCGTGATGTGTTAAATTCAATTTTTAAAAGAACATAAATGAATACATCTGCATGTTGTAAAGAAGAGGAACATGACAATCATCAACACATGAAAACATAAGCCGTTGATAATGAAGATCGTCCAGGAGGGACAACGTCTCCAAGCCCCGATGTCAAGATGGTGTTGGCTACTGCATTAAGTGCTATTAATGATGATGTACATAAGAGGTGATGTCTCTATCATACAAAGAAAATGTCCTCATGCAGGAGTGGCTCCAAGAGATGTTCTGCTACAAGAACTCTCAATAAAAAAAGGGACTCCTATCAGTATGACACAAACTCATGCATGATGATAATGAACATCCTGCCAAAATGGCATCAAAGGGATCTCAATGAAAACATACATGGTGACACATGAGTATCCCGTCAACATGACGAAAAAGGGATCCCAAACAAAACATGACGAATCCTGACAACAAGTACATCCCATGAATGATTCGGCATCACATCAAGCAGGAATCATGAAAACAAGTAAGAAACAAGATCCCACATCAACATCAAACAGGGATCTATGCAGCACAATGCATAGAAAAATAAGTACATGAACGCACTGCATATACCTCACATCAAGGGGTCGGCTGAAGAAAAGGATTTCAAACTGTTGAAGATAGTTGTACCATCAATATTATGGTGTCGAATCTCATGGAATGACTGCTCACACATCAAATGTTGACATCTACACTCCACTTAGAAAAGTGGCCGAAAAATGAAATGAGCCAATGTAAAATCTGAACACACCACCAGATTTGTGGCGTCGAATAGTGCAAATTGACTGTCAAATTTCTGAATTCTGAGAAAGTGGAAATTTGTGGCTCAAGGAATCTTTTAGATTCCCCCTAGATTCCTTAAAGATTCCCTCCTCTGGGTCCTCTACAAATCGGTTGCTCAAATCAAGAAACTGATTGCACCATCGGGTTCGTATCGTTGAGAGGTGTAAGATCAACATAAAATTTGTCCAATTTGGACACTGCCAAAATTTCACCCTTCTAAGAATTTCGCCTAATCATGGTTCCACCTACAATAAATTAATTAGAAAAATTATCAACTTGATTTCCATGCTCGCTCCTAGTTCCTCAATCCTTGGGCGCACTGGGCAAATGAATTTTTATATATGTTTTCGGGCGGATAAAACAAGGAATGTCATTTAGGTGGATTGGTAAGGCAACAAATTATGAGGAGGAGGTCAAGTGGTCAAACCCCGACCCTTCCATATTAACCCAAAACCTGTTTTAATAAAATGCATACCTTTTATTATGGGGGTCGGGTCTGCATTGGGCGGCCCACCTCCCATAGCATCCGTAGCAAAAGTCTTAATTGGGCGATGTTTGTATTGATGTTGCATATTACCACTGGGTGCATTAATGTTTGGTTGGTGTGGCAGTATTATGGGGCCGCCCGGTGGGGACCGACCCACATGGTCTAGAAGAGTTCAATCCCCGCCGGACTCTAGAAAAAACATGATGGTAATCGTATGTTTATATGAATAGGTGTGGGGTGGTGGCCCACCACCTCCTATATATATATATATATATATATACTATATATATATATATATATATATATATATATATATATATATATATATATATATTATATATTATATATATATAAGAATGTAATTTTGAAAATTCTAGAACATTGACAGAAGAAGTATTTTTAACAAGGTGACAATTTTGCCCAAAATCCGACTGAAGTTCGTCGAATTCTGTTCGCCAGAAAAATTCTAAATTGTGTCTCCATTAAGCCTGCTGAGTCAGCAAAAGTCAACCAAAACTTTGACTGCATCTATCTTGCTCATCCTAACTCGAATTGAAGAACCGTTCATACCACCATGATAATGTCATTGATATATTTAACATGAACTTGGTTCAAGCATAATCCAAACACTTTTATTTTTGAGCTTCCATGAGCCCTCTTTGTGCTGTGTGTGTCTCTGGAGCCATCTGGATCAATCCTCCCCACTAAGGAGCTTTTGGTCCTCCAAAAGCATAAAAAGTAATCTGCAACTTCTCTGTACCTTGTCTACATCACAAGCAGCCTAAAAGGCCTCACTTCCATCTCCTTCACCTTCGTTCTTTGGAGCCTTAAGTGGTGAGCCGACACCTGCAACCTCTGCAACCTGAAGTACATTGTTTTGAAAATTACATGCTTGAATTTAATGACCAACTAATGACCCAAGCATCCCATACTTGCCACAAGTTTATAACACATACTCAGTGGTCAAGTTTGCATCAAGATGGACGCAATACCCCATCTACAAAAACAAGGCCAACATATAATTGTTTCTTCAACAAGTTATGTAAAACACTTCATCACTGCAACACATGATTTATGAAGATAAGGCCAAACACTATTTTTGTTTTGATAAGTGATGGAAATGTGACGCCACTTTCATAGTTTATCATGCAACTCAAAATAAGACCAGACATCATTGTTGCTTAACAAGTGATGGAAACACATCATCACTTTTACATTTTAAAATGCAACAAATGGTTTACAAAGGCACGACCAGGACAAGCTAACATATCTAGAAACCATTTTTCACTTATCGTTGTGAATGGGTCATCCCCCTTGTTGTGGTTTTGCTTGTCAAAAAATTGTTTCACCTAGTTCATGCACCAACACTTTGTCTTTAAGGTGCTGCTCTGGATGGAGCCTCCAACAAGTGGCTCTTTGATATCCATTTCTGTTGCAATGACTGTAATAGATATTCTTCCTCCAAATCTGCTTTACCTGTTGTTGAGAGGGTTTTCCATGCCTTATCCTTTTGTGTGCTGCCATTCTTTTCCAACAATTAGAAAATGTATGGTTATGTAATCCACAAAAGGTACATGTTTTTCAATGCCATGTTTTAGATTCATCTTTAACAACATGATTATAATCAAAATTAGCATTCAAATGTCGAGACTGGTTATACCTTTCCTTGTTGTCTCTAGTGTAAGTATGGCGATGAGAGCTTGCCTTAGCTCTTTCTTTGTAATGGGCACTGCCATGGGATGATGGGGATGTTTTCCTATCATTCTCTTTCCTCGATGATTTCAATGATGTCTCGGAAGAATCTGACACCTTTGAGAATTCTCCCTTGGTGTATCTCAAGCTTACAAGTCAATGTTTATGCACAACCTCCAAAGGTTGAGTTATGCCTTGGTTATTAACACCAAGTTCTTTTTCCTCCTCGTGCCTCGTCCTGGTAAGGAGCCTCATATTTTTCCCTGTAATAGGGATCTCCACATCTCCAATAGAAATCATACTATTTGAAGACGAAACCAAAAGGAAATCAACATATTTTACCTCCTCTGACGATTTGGAAAGAACTGATGAGGGCTTCTAATCATCTGTTGTTGGTGGTTTTCTAGTTGTCTCGTTGCATTCCCCAACTTCCTTTCTAACATACCCAAGTCCTGCCTGATGGGGTAATTCTTCTACCTTGATGGGGTTGACAATGCCTTGGCCATTAATGCCCAAATATTTTCCTTCATACCCCATTATCTTCAACAATTTGGAACCAATTCCTGTGGTATGATTTTAAAAAATAGAAAAATCATCATCAGGACACATACATGAATTTAGAGAATTATATTTTACCTCACATGGGTCATGCTGAAACTTTTCCAAGGCCTCGTCCTTTGCTTGCAGTTGTCATAGCAAACTATGTTTCTCTTCTTTCTCTTCATGTAGAAGCATCTTCAATTCAGTGTTATCTGTTTGAAGACTTTGGTTGTTGTGCTTCAGTTCTTCCAGGGCCTCTTTCATGTCTTTCAACTGAAGCTGCAATCACTCCTTTTTCTCTGTCTCTTTCTGTAGAGTTTCATACATTATTTCCACCCTTTTGGAAATTTTTATCATGGTCTCGTACATCGCTTTTTCATCCTCTACCGCTCCACGTTCCATTGTTCATCCTTGCAATTCACATCCACGCAAAGACCACTATGATACCACTTGATCTAGGTCTGGGTGTGACAAAGGACCCTTCCAAGACCTTTTACTTTCGTGATGTGTTAAATTGCATTTTTAAAAGAACATAAATGAATACATCTGCATGTTGTAAAGAAGAGAAACATGACATTCATTAACACATGAAAACATAAGCCGTTGATAATGGATTTTGTCCAGGAGGGACTAAGTCTCTGGGCCTCAATGTCATGATGGTGTAGGCTGCTACATTAAGTGATATCAATAATGATGATGTACATAAGAGGTGACGTCGCTATCATACAAAGAAAATTCCCTCATGCAGGAGTGGCTCCAAGAGATGTTTCGCTACAGGAACTCTAAGTAAAAAAAAGACTCCTATCAGTATGACACAAACTCATGCATGATGATAATGAACATCCTGCCAACATGGCATCAAAGGGATCTCAATGCAAACATACACGGCAACACATGAGTATACCATCAACATGAGAACAAAGGGATCTTAAACAAAACATGACGAATCATGACAATAAGTACATCCCATGAATGATTCTGCATCACATCAAGCAAGAATCATCAAAACAAGTAAGATATAAGATCCCACAACAATATCAAACAAGGATCTGTGCAACACAATGCATAGCAAAAGAAGTACGTGAACGCACTACATATACCTCACATCTAGGCGTCGTCTAAAGAAAAGGATGTCAAACTGCTGAAGTTGGTTGTACCATCAATCTTGCGGTGTCGAATCTCATGGAATGACTGCTCGCACATCGAATGTTGACATTTGAACTCCACTTAGAAAGGTGGCCAAAAAATGAAATGAGCCAATGCAAAATCTGAACACATAATCAGATTTGTGGCATTGAATAGTGCAGAATTGACTATCAAATTTCTGAATTCTGAGAAAGTTGAAATTTGGGGCTCAAGGAATCTTTTAGATTCCCCCTAAATTCCTTAAAGATTCCCTCCTACGAGTCCTCTGTAAATCAGTTTCTTAGATCAGGAAACTGATTGCGCCATAGGGTTTATGTCGTTGAGAGGTGTAAGATTGACATAAAATTTGTCCAATTTGGACACTGCAAAAATTTCACCCTCTTAAGAATTTCGCCCAACTATGGTTCCACCTGCAATAAATGAATTAAAAAAATTATCGCCTTGATTTCCATGTCCACTCCTAGTTCCTCCATCCTTGGGTGCATTGGGAAAATGAAGGTTTATATAAGTTTTCGTGCGGATAAAACAAGGAATGTCGTTTAGGTGGATTGGTAAGGCAATGGATTATGAGGAGGAGGTTGGGTGGTCAAACCCCGACCCTTCCATATTAACCCAAAACCTATTTTAATAAACCACATACCTTTTCTTTTAGGGCTCGGGTCCGCATTGGGCGGACCGCCTTCCATAATGTCCACAGCGAAAGTCTTAATTGGGCGATGTTTGTATTAATGTTGGATATTACCGTTGGGCAGATTAATGTTTGGTTGGTGTGGTAGTATTATGGGGCTGCCTAGTGGGGGCTAGCCCATGTGGGCCAAGTGGGTTCAATCCCCGCTAGCCTCCATAAAAGACGTGGTGGCAATTGTATGTTTATATGGAGAGGTGTGGGGTGGTGGGGGTGGTGGTGCACCACCTCATTTATATATATTTTTTGTTTTTATATATAAGAATGTAATTTTGAAAATTCTTGAACATTGACCAAAGTAGTCCTTTTAACAAGGTGACAATTTCACCCAGAATTTAGCTGGAGTTAGCTAGATTTCGTCCACCGGAAAAATTCTAAGTTGTGTCTCCATTAAACCTGCCCAGTGAGCACAAGTCAATCAAAACTTTGATTGCATCTATCTTCCTCATCCGAACTAGGATTGACGAACCATTCACACCAACCCAATCATGACGATGAGATATTTAACATGAACTTGGTTCGATCATAATCCAAACACTTTGATTTTCGATCTTCCATAAGCCCTCTTTGTCTTGTGTGTCTCTGGAGCCACCTGGATCACATCTAAAGTAGAGGTCACTTCTCAATTATTAGTACCAAATTGTTAATGAAATGTTAGGACTTTTCATGGTTTTACCATATATTATAGAAGAATCATAGAAAACTTCACAAAATTTGCATCTCCTCTCTTCAAACTACTTACCAAAGACTATGAATTCAATTGGGATTATGATTGTCAAAATGACTTTGAAACTTTGAAAAAGAAAATCTCTGAAGCACCTATTTTAAAAGGACCAAATTGGAAATTTCCTTTCCATATATCAACTGATGCTTTAGACATAGCCTTAGGAGCTTTGTTAGGAAAAAAATACCTTACTCCTTATGAAATCTATTATACCAGAAAAAATTTAACTCCATCAGAGCTAAATTATATTGTAACTCAGAAGGAGTTTTTAGTTGTAGTTCATGCCATTAATAAATCCAAAAATTATATAATTGGCCATGAAACCTGCATTCACATAGACCATTATGCCATTATATATCTAATGAATAAACCAATCACTAATGGTAGAATAACCAGATGGCTCTTACTGTTGCAACAGTTCAACATCACCATTCTAGATCGACCCTGAAAATAAAATACAATTGTTGACTTTTTATCTAGAATTCAAAATTATAACAATGATAAACCTGTGGAGGATAAATTTCCTGATGAATATCCTTTTGCAGTATCTACTAAATCATCTTGGTGTGCAGATATTGCTAATTATTTAGCTACAAGGAAATTACCATTTCATTTGTATCCTAGAGAAAAAAGGAGGATAATTCAAAACAACACATCTTAGTCATGGATAAATAAAGAATTATACAAAACAAGACCAAAACTCATCATCAGAAGATTTGTTCGAGAAGATGAGATACTGGAAATACTTAAATCATGCCATGATGAACCATGGACATTTCTCTAACAGAAAAACTTCTTATAAGATCATTCTCTTAGGATGTTATTTTCCTTTCATTTTCAAGGATACCTAGGAATATGTTAGGAGATGTGAAAATTTTCAAATGATGGGGAAACCTACTCATTCAAATGAAATGCCACTACAACCTCAGGTACTCATTGAACATTTTGAGAAATGAGCACTAGATTTTGTTGATCCAATAAATCCACCTTCAAAACAAAAAAGGTATATTCTGGTATGTACTCATTATGTCACTAAATGGGTAGAAGCTAAAGCACTTCCTTTTGCTATTGAAAACATTGTAGTTTCATTTCCTTTTTAGGATATTTTCACTAGTTTTGGTGTCCTAGGAGAAATTGTAACAAATCAAGGAACACAATTTACATCCAGAGTAGTGCAAAAGCTCGTGGTACAGTACAAAATCAAGCATCGGAAATATACTCCATACCATCCACAAGCCAATGGATAATTTGAATCTACAAACAAGGTGATTGAAGCAATTCTCACCAATATTGTACACTTACATAGGGAGGACTGGGCAGAAAAGCTTCTAGAAGCTTTCTAGGCTTATAGAACTACAGGGAGAAGCACTACATGACATACTTCCTATGAAATTGCTTATGGGAAGCAAGTGTTACTACCAATAGAGTTATATATTCAGACCTATAAAACAACAATCCAGTTGGATCTTGAGTTATTAGAAGCACAAAAGAAAAGGATGGGACAACTCAATGAGCTTGATGAAATAAGACAAGATACTTTCCAAAAGACCAGCCTAGTTCAACAACAGAGATCCAGATGGAATGACAAATATATCAAAGAAAGAAAATTTCATCCAGGAGATTGGGCATTACTTTTTTATTCAAAGTTCAAGAACTTCCAAGGAAAATTCCAAACTCACTGGCTTGGACCTTATGAAGTTGAAAGTCTTTGACAATGGTGCAGTCAAAGTCAGGACTATTGATGAAGAGAAAATTCATCTTTAGTGAATGGAAATCAACTTAGACTTTATCAAAAGCCATTGACAAAAGAGGAATTTGTCAAAATTTTCCGAGATAACTCAGAATTGAAGATGGTTGAGAGGAATTCTTCTTCTTTTCCACCTTAGAAATTTTATTTTAGATATTTAAAGTCAAACCAACTCTTGTTGGCCCCTTAAATTTTCTCCTAATAATTTTTCTAAACAAATCCCTTTTTCTAAACATCCCTTTCTTGAAAAAAAAAAAATAGCTACAAAATTAGTGACTTTCTGCAACTCTAGTGACTTTCTACAGCTCGGACAAAGTTTTTGCATCCAATCTGACAAGGACACTTAGTGGCTCAAATTGAAGAAATGATTGACTCCTTTCAAGTGAAAAGTATCTACAAAATACATCAAAGAACAAATAAAGGTTAGAAAATAAATCTAAGGTATGTAACACTTTAATTTTACAATAGGGATTAATATATTGTATATATGAATTACGTGGACATAACATTACCGAAAAACTGAAATCATTGCAGTTCATGGATGATAGTCCCTTGTCAAATCCATTATAATCTGCCACCATTTTAACTCCTATCTCATACTCATTTTGGATTCATCGATTTTATCACTGAATCGTTGAATTAAATGCATTCAAATGGCTAACTCAACCCCGTGAACCTCCATTATACTTGCCCATCCTCTCATTCTTTTAATTCATACAGTCTCTCCATCCTAGAGTGAAATCCTACCGAATATTTTCCCTGTCAAGTAAAACAGTTTTGGAGACGAAACATCTCTCACCATGGGCATTATTGTTCGAACAGAGCCAACAAGAAGGAAATTTTTGGAAGGATAGCCCCAGACTAGAGCATTGTTACAGAAAGTTTAGTGGTTAGATTTCATAGAAAAGTTTGATGGTTTCCACAGGGAGGTGACAAAAACCTTTGCACGATCTTTTGATGGTGTAGAAGTTGAAATAGGCGATGTCAAGTTCCTAGTGATAGTGTCCCTGATTGTAGAAGCCACTAGACTGCCGAGAGCTGGAGAAAAGTGGTTCAAGAATAGAGGAATCGAAGCGGAAGACTAGAAAATTTTCCTAAAAAACCCAAGCATGGATACCACTATCTTCAGAAAAGGAATTCCTAGCTCTGCCCTCAA
The DNA here is from genome assembly GCA_000404065.3 of Pinus taeda. Taxonomy (NCBI): domain Eukaryota; kingdom Viridiplantae; phylum Streptophyta; class Pinopsida; order Pinales; family Pinaceae; genus Pinus; species Pinus taeda. Next base: position 148,325 of record APFE031132009.1, read on the forward strand.
AAGTAAGTGGAGAAATTCGCTCCTTATCCTTCATAAATTTGTTACTTGTGAAGGCCAATTTGGGCATATGTTTTTCTATCACATTAGACTATTGATGAATTTCCTTGAAGAACATCAAATGAATCTTCGATACTTTCTATTGAATAGCCTTAAGAACATGTCAGTATGTATTCAGAAGAAAATCTAGTTTATAAACAAAAAAATGTACCATCATGGGTTAATAAAAATTTTGATTGAGTTTCATCTTCAAAGCATATGCGATAATTGGGAAGATTTTCTAGTGAGAAATCACTATGAAGAGAAAATCCGTGAACAACCAAGTGGTACCAAAACCCTAAAGGGAAGAAGAGAAAAATTGAGACAGAAATAGAACAGGAAGCATGGCATTAGCAAGATTTGTCAGAGCATGATCTACCAATTGTAGAAATTTTGCAGAAAATGAACATAGAAAGTCTTAGAAGAAAGAAAGCCAGCAAGAAAACAAAGGTTTTACCCCAAATAAACATCGTGCCTCAGAAAGAAATTTCAATTTCTAAAGAAAACAAGATTCAAAGGATACCGACCACAAGTTTGAGAAGAAGCATCAGATTGAACACAGTAAAAGAGGAAAACTCAAAATTTGCAGTGCATATTGATCTTGAGTCGAAGGAGAAATATGAAGATCTCAAGAACTCTCCAAGAGTATCACTGAAATTGTCACCAAGGGTATCACCACCTCCCTTCATTTCACCTCCAAGGAGTCCAGTACAAAGCCTAAGTATTGATCCTGTACAGCAAGAAATCTATGATTACATAGAATCTTTAGAGAGAAAGGAAGCAGCAGCCAAAGGATCAATTCGGAGCCCAAAAGAAGAAATCAACTAGTTTAATGAACCACAAGAACCTCCAGTATCTAATGTCTTGAAATAAGAAATATTTCAGCTGGAGAAATTAAACGGCTATCTCAAAATTGAAAATCAAACTCTGAAAGCACAAAATGGAATTCAAATTGCCAAAACTGATAACCTCATACTTCACTTAAGTCTATGGTATAAAAGGAATAAGAAATTGAAGAAAGAAAATAAGGCCATGAAAAGGGAAATCATTAACTTGAAATACAAGATCCTTATGAGGAAGCCAAGGATAGTAGTAACTACCAAGAAGAAGAAGAAAGTGAAACTTGGATGTGTTGCCAAAGGTATCTAAAGACATACACAAAAATGACAATTTTGTGTTGTATGGGGACATAGAATCCCAGAACTACTTTATCTTAAAATCTTTTTTGTCCATATTTACCTCCTTTTCGTACCGCTATCATCCAAATAAATGTAACAAACATAAGGTTTTGACAAGGTAAAAATTCATATGTCCTATTTTTCATATTTTGTCAATATGCCTTATTGTTCTATTAAAAGTTTACATGCAGCTACAAAATTAACCTGATTCCACAGCTAAGCCACATATCTGCAGCCACTTCCATTGTTAACAGGGTTCGAGTGTGCCAGCTCAGCAAAGGAGTATATGGGTAGATACAGAATGAACTTCTCATGGGTTTCTTCCTATTTACTCGAACTAATTCATCAGGAGAACCACACTTTAACATGGTCAACCATGGTGGTCAACAACAGGACAACACGCTAGAACAGAGTCTAAATTTTAAGAGTTTTCATCGATTTTCTTTTTCAATAGCAAATCGACAAACAAGTGATATGATCTATTTTTGATAAGGACTATAGTGAAGTCCTGTATGCTTAAATCTCTCGTATTGCTAAAAAAAACTCTATAAAAACACTGGAAGCTCTGTGTAATGGGTGCGCCACCATATGTATTTTGAGCATCCTATAGAACTCTTTTTCACTTAATGCAAAGTTCTTGTTTCATATATTTTATGTGTTGTTGATCAAAGGTGACTGACTACCTCATGGAGGGCCCCTGTGCATAGATCAGGTCTCTCATTCACAGTAATTAGATTTTCCTTTTCAATTGTTATTTCATAGATTTAATTCATGGACGCCATGTTTTCATGTTTTTAAGATGCAGCTCAATGAAGATCATGACTAGGATCACTTGATTGATTTATGTATCGTTCATTTCATTTTCTTAATACCTATCATAAACTTAGTAATTTCATTTCATTCATTTTCCTAGCACAACTTAGTGATTTCATAGCTTAGTAATTTCATCTTTGTTTTTCTTTTTGCATTGAAATAAAGTTGTAGTAGATAAGAGTGGCAATCTTTCTCAGCTTCTAAATTCAAGCACATTTTATTTCCAAATTGATAAATTAGGATTTTATTTATGTCATTTCATGCTTTCATAGTTATCTTTGTTTAGTTGTGGCATAAAAATCCAAAAACAATTGATAAGTTGAAAGCAAGATTAACACAACACATCTATTGAAAAGAGTTAAAATCATTATCCAATCATTCTAAACACTCAATTCAATAATAACTAATTCTAGAGATAACGTTTAGGATAATCAATTAACAATAAAATCTTAGGAATAACATCCCATTATAGATAATAACATCACTTCAACATTAATTCTAAAGTTTGATATTAACTTAGATAATGATAACATAATCACCTTAACAACATGAAAGACTTCTAGCACATACAGTGCACTTGCACTTCATCAATTTACCTACCTTGGTCAATAATTTATGCTTGCAATTTAAGAACATTAAATTGACAAAACATGATCCTTAAATTTGTTCACTGAAGTATAATTGTGCTATTTTAGAAATACGTAATATGCCACCCTTCTAGATCTCGACAATTATAGATGAATTAAAACTCATAGTTGTTCTTGGTTTTAAATATTCAACTTTATTATTTGACTTTCATTACTATTAGATATTGATGTAACACCCTCCTCCCTTATCTGCCTAAGTAACTATCCAACCATGGTAAACATGAGATGATATGCCACTATGATTGCTTTCAACCTCCTATGTGACCCTAAGGAAGTGCAATCAACAGAAACATCACACATAATCATCCAACATCAGCTTCAGAATCCTAAGCAGACATGTAATTCACGCAAACAGCCTATACTTGGGTCCTGCTGATGTTATGGACATCTTAGGCCTCAATCGATCTCATGTTATAGGCAAGGGAGCAACCAGAAACCCAAATTCACTCTCACAGGCTTGCCTTCCAATGACCAGAGACCAAAATTGCCAGTTTTGTGCGAATGACCCTGTGATTTAAACCAATTGTTCAGGCCCAAAGCCCAGGTAACTGCCTAGAATGGAGTGATAGCTTAAAATCAGTAGAAGTACTGGGAAACAATGATGCAAAATTAATAAGTTGAGCAAGACTTTAACCTGACCCATACTAGCCATGACAGGCATTTCGTCAAACATATCATCAACACATAACCTACAAGTGTAAACAACATAATTAAGTGTAGGGATCTCATACTCATATGAGAATCGTTACGAACCATTGTTCCCTCATGTTATTTGTTTCATTATCATCTATTAGTTCATAAACACATTATCCCTTCATATACAAGTAAAAACATGCTGAGAGCTACACATAGTTGCCTTCATAAAACATACATATAACTAGCATAATAAGAACAGAGATATCATAAACATATCAGTCATAAAATCCACATATGCATTTGTACATTTACACATAAAAATTAGGGGAATGGATTTCTCATTAATGAATGCAATAAACCAACCGGAGATGGGACTACCACGTTCCAACTCACCCAAAATTAGCTGAACCAAGTCTCTCTTCAGCCAATCACCCTCGTGCCATATTCCAAGCGTGAATGTGGGACTCATAGAACACACCAAAACCACCAAAAAACATGGATGCTACTGGAGTTCTTCTCTTACACCATGAGGAATTACAGTGCCTCCTAGTCTCTCTAAATTTACTACAATCCACAGTCCAATCCAGGGATCACTAGGCCCTACACCGAGACATACTCTCCAATCTTTACCATACATCCCATTCCTAGACTACTAGGCCCAATGGAGAGAAGATCCACCTCTTGGCTTTACCATATATCCCATCATTCACCGACAAGGATTCCTAGACCCACCAAGGCACACAATCTAGCTTTACGCAACCCACAGTCTACTTGAGGGGTTACTAGGCCAGTGGCTTTACTATGATCCATAGTCTGGTTCATGGACTACTAGGCCATGCATTTTTCAATTCGTATATCCACTTCACTTAGCTTTGAATCCAATCCGACCATCCCACATTAACCAAGTGTGAGAACCCATCTCATCAAAGCTATTAGGAAATGGCAAGGCTAGGCTAAAGAACGCTCTCACACCTAGAAAAACTCATGCCATGATGGAAAATAACCACATGTAATCCCATGCATGCCAAATCTAGCAAGGAAAATATGCATGCAAGTTGATATTTGCAATGAAGTCTGTTGTAGCTACTTTATCTTGCTTTTCCCTGCTTGATCTTTGCTTCCTCTTGCCTTCTTTTCCTTTCTTGCTCCAATGCCAAAGTGCTCCAAGAAACTCTAAGTGTCCAAGAATGAGAGAGTGAGAGAGAGAGAGACATAATAATGAGAGAGCTCCAGAACTTAATTGACAAAAGGTTACCAACTGATCCTTAGAAGCCTTTTTATGAATGAGGCCTTTATTTTCTTCATTTTCCATTATTTTCCTTCAATTTCCTCCTCAGATGCAACCTGTGACCTTTCACCTCCTTTTTCTCCTAATTTCCATTATTTTCATAAATTATTCTACCAAAAATGTCATTTTCCCTTTCCAAATCCTTATCCATTTCCTTTTCCAATTTCCTTACCCATAATCAACCAAATGAACACCCCCTAGGATGTTTTGCCCAACATTCAGCTTGGAATAAGTGTCCCATAAACCATGGTTATTGTTTTTAACTTTTATTACATGGAATTTTCACCACGGTTGTTATAGAAATAGCCCCCTTGGGGGACACCATCCTCAGTGTTCAATCACACATATACCTCAACAACCTGCTGAAAGAAGACATACTGCTCATGGAGCTTTATAACATAGCTCAATGTAGTGTTTACAATGAAAGACCTACTCAAAATAAAAACAACATGACAACATAACGTATACTAGATATTTATAACATATCTCATTACGGTATTTACAATGATCATCCTATTGAGTGCCAACCCACAATGACATCATAACATCATGATAACTTAACCACATGATAGCATAGTAACATGACAACATAATCATAATGACATGATACCCATACTGCATAGTGGAGCTTTATAACATAGTTCATGGTTGTATTTACATCCATATACATATGTACATATAGCAATATCACCAAAAATATATACCAAAACATATACCAAATCATATACCAAAACATATATTAAAACATATACCAAACACCATATCTCATAATATGTCAAAGCATATACCAAAACACCATATCAAAGTTGCTTTGCCTCAACCGAAAAACAAGGAAGGATAAATAACCCTCATCTGATCCGCCATCTCCCATTTAGCTTCATCAGGCCCAAATTTCTCAGTTCCAAAGCATGAGCACCTTTTTCTGCAATATGAACTAAGTCTCTGGCTAGAATTCTCCATCTAGTTCCACCTGCAATATAGACTAGTCAATCACATGATCAGCATCCTTAACATACTTCTTAATCAAATATACATGGAAAACATCATGGACTTCATTGTTGGCGGTAGTGTAAGTCAATAATCTACTTGCCCAAATCCTCTCAATGATACAGAAGGGTCCACAAAACCATGGTGCCATCTTAGCACATGGTCCAATTTGGAAGGAGCTCTTCTTTGGTTTGATGTGTAAGTACACTTTTTCCCCGACTTGGAACTCCTTGAACAACTTATTCCTATCTGCATAACTCTTATGCCTATCCTTTGTTTCCTTTAGATTCTTCTTGATCACCTGCATTTCATGTTCCATGTCTGCTAACATCTCTAGTTCAGTCAACACCTTGCTAACTGGATCACTCCAACTGATAGGAGTGTTACAACTCCTCCCATAAAATGCCTAAAAAGGACCCATCCTCAATGACTCGTGATAATCGTTGTTGTATGTGAAATCTACCAAAGGGAGATACTCTTCCCACTTCCCTTGTTGATGCATCACATACATCCTCAACATGTCCTCTAATATCCTATTGATCCTCTTTGTATGTCCTTCTATCTATGGATGATAAGCTATGTTGAAGGCCAACTCTTTGCCCAAACCTGCAGATAACTCCCTCCAAACCTTAGAAGTGAACTTGATATCCCTGTCTGACACAATATTCCTTGGAACACCATGCAATCTAACCACATCTCTAATGAATACCTATGCCACACGGCTAGCTGAGAATGTAGACTTCACTCAAATGAAGTGTGCAACCTTTGTTAACCTTTCCACAATGACCATGATGGAATCATGCTGCTTCATGTCTTAGGCAACCCTGTGACGAAATCAATGGAAATAACCTCCCATTTCCATTATGGAATCGCAATTGGTTGTAGCAATCCACCTGGATGTTTACACTCTACTTTCACTTGCTGACATTTGAAACACCTTTCCACAAACTCTGCTACATCTAGGGGTGATTTTAGGGGCGAATGTTTTCCTTTTGGCGAAATTAAGGGGTTTTAAATTTTTACTGGGCGAATATTTTGTATCATAGTACATTTTTACAAATCACCTCAAATAGCCCACCTTATTTTAAGGGAGAGGGTAAAAAAGGTAAATTTAGCCCTTGAAATTAGGAGTTACAACCTTCCATTCACCCATTTTCA
>APFE031132009.1:157140-186687 GCA_000404065.3 Pinus taeda
GAGGTCCCTAGAAGTGATGAATTTGAATTTTTCTTGGTTTATATATAGTATTAGGTTTTTTCTCATGCTTTCTGTGAATGGCACGGGTGAATTTTATCTTACACCCACTAGATTATCGATATGTAATTTCGGTAATTTTGATTTCAAAATATATTTTAAAGAAATGCAATGATTTCATCTGTGTATTCAATAAACACAAGATTTTATAATTGAGAAAATATTTGCCATGCCCGGTGATAGATTCGCCAAAAAATTATATATACATATCATATTATTGATAAATCACCTTCCATTTTTCCTATATACCATGGAGATTCGCCCATTTATTATACATGTAAATTTAGGGGGGGTTCTTAAAATTTTCCCTGGCTACACCCCTCTTCAATTTCAGCCAATAGTAAAGTACCTTCACTGATGTCAGTGTCTTCTGATAACCTGGATGACTTGAGTAAGGTTTTTCATGAAACTCACTCAAAATCACCTTCTTGAGCTCACTATTATACGGTACATATATCTTGTCTCGGAACATAACCAATCCATCCACTGTAAGACAATAATCCATACCTTGTGCACCTGCAGTTGTACCTGTACCTACACCTGTACTTGTACCTATACCTTGCTACAACCTATGCATAATCTCCATATACCTAACATCTTGTTGACCTTCCTATAGGATTCTATCCTGTGAGTCTATCCCATAGGAGCTCATAGCTACCAACTTATGTCCCTGTGCCTGTCTACTAAGAGAATCTACCACCATGTTCTCTTCTCCTTTGATGTACTTAATCTCAAAATCAAACTCATTGATCATGGCTAACCATCTAGCCTACCTAGTGTTCAGATTTGACTCGTCAAACAAATACCTCAACCCAATGTGATCACTCATAAGTACAACCCTCCTGCAAAGAATATAGTGTCTCTACATATTCAATGCATGTATGATCGCTGCTAACTCAAGATCATGTGTTGGGTAGTTATGCTCATGCTCGCTTAGTTTCTGGGACTCATAGCATACCACTTATTCATCCTGCATAAGGACTCCACCAAGCCCTCTCTTGCAATAATTTATTCATACCACAAACTCTTTGTCCAAATACGCAATATGTAGCACTGGTGTATGTGTCAAGAACTACTTGAGCTACTCAAATCTAGCCTCGTGCTCCACTGTCCATTTCAACTTATTACCTTTCCTTTGCAATAATTTTATAGGATAAGCAATCTATGAGAAGTTCCTGATGAACGTCCTATAATAGCTTGTCAGCTCCATGAAATATCTCACCTCATCCAAACTCTTAGGAGCTACCCACTCCATGATGGCTTTTATATTCTCTATATCTTCTGCAATTCCCTCGTTGGAGACAACATTCCCCAAGTAATGTACCTTAGCCTGAAAGAAACTGCACTTCCTAAGCTTAGCATAAAACTGATTCTCTCTCAACAACCTTAACACTACTACTAAATTCTTGGCATGCTCTTCCTATCTTTTATAATATACCAGTATATCATCAATGAACACAATAACAAACTTATCCAAATCTAGACGCAACACACTATTCATCAAGCACATGAATGTAGTTGGAGAATTATTTAAGCCAAATGGAACAACAACAAACTCATAATGCCCATACCTGGTCCTGAACGTAGTCTTGTAAATGTCCTCCTATTTGATACGTACCTGATGGTATATAGATTTTAGGTCATTCTTCGAGAACACCGCTACTCCCTTCAGTTGATCGAACAAGTCATTGGTCCTTGCACAAAGGGTACCTATTCTTGACAGTCAGTTTGTTCAACTGCCTATAATCAATGCATAATCTGAGAGTACCATATTTCTTCTTCACAAACAATACCAGTGCACCTGAAGGTGATACACTTGGCCTAATGTATCCCGTTTCCAACATTTCCTCCAACTGCAAATTTAACTCAACCAAATCAGGTGTGCTCATCTTGTAAGGCAATTTTTATAATAGATTTTCCATAACACTAACTAAATAGAAAATTGTACCTCCCTACGAGGTGGAAACTCTATGATGTCCTCAAGAAATACATCCTAAAGCTTCTGCAAAAGTGGGTACCTGTTCAACACATCTTCATCCTCAACCTCCTTACCCTTATCACTAGAAATATGTATTGCAAATAACATACAACCCTTCCTAAGGCTAAACTTTTCTTGCATAGTTGTCACCATCCTAACTGATGGGGCTTTCTTCTTACCCTATAATACTCTTGGTTCCCCATTATCATCAACACACTCAATGGCTTTGTCATAGTAGTCTAGTTTGGTTCTACGAAGATACAACCAATCCATGCCCAACAACATACTATATGATTCCAAGGGTAATACATTTAGATTTGTTGTGGTAGGCATCCCACTCAAGTCAAATGTGCAAGCTCTTAACCAATGATGAACTCACTTCTTTGTACCTATAGCCAACTGCACTAACCAAGACTCTGCATGCAATTCCTTACTCAAACCACATTTATCCACCAAATTAGGACTGACATAGCTATAATTAGATCCAGATTCAATAAAAATAGAAATAACTTTATCACAAAGCTTACCGTCCATCTCAATGATAGATGTCTAGTGTTATGCCTGTCTATTGTCTACTGCTACATAAATACGTGGAATCCTCTGACCAACATCCCAACAGTTTGTGCCTCATGTGCAGTATATATCTTAGCCTACCACCCCGATGTTGCGGACAATCTCTCCTTAGGTGCTCCTCACCACATGTCCAACACTCCAACCGACCAGTGCCCTCACCTCTATGATGTTTTTTTTGTGACCCATGTCGCTATCTAACTACACTAAACTTCTTTTGTGGTGTCATATTTTCCTTCCCATATTCATTATGAGGCCTTGTTCTCTTAGGCTTCCATTTACCTCTAACATTTTCTTTTCCCTTCCATCCATGTTGAGATTCATTCTTATGCTTTGTTTGTTCATAATAATGCTTCAACTTCCCAATGACTTCCTCAAGTGACTGAGGCTCATCTTCCTCAATCCGATCTCTAAATGCGAATCAGAAACCACTGACAAATATCTGAACTTTAGCCTTCTCATCAGTAAGACATGGTCCATACCTCACTAGCTCCAAAAACTTGTTCATGTACTCTTCATCTGTCATTGATCCCATCTTTAGCTCATAGAATTCTTTAGCCTTACTATCGTAGTACCTCTCTGACAAGTACTTCTTCCTGAAAATCCTCTTGAACTCCCACCAATTCAAGTCTCTTGATGTCTCTGACCCACTTAACATCTTCCCACCAGATGTCTACTTTACCTTTCATCTTCGAAGATAGCTATTATGGCCTTCATGTTATTTGTGTACTCATGCAACTCAAATAATTTGTTCATCCCAAGTATCCAATCCTCTTCCTCTTCTAGCTTCTTCACATCTCCATCAAAATTAAGTGTTTTTTCTTTCTTGAATTCATCCATAAAGTATCCCATATCATTCCTCCTATAAGGATGATAGTGATGATGATCATGATGTTTATTAGAAGCAGAACTAGAATAGTACTTGTACTCATCGCCCCTCCTATCTGGAGCGTCAAACAACCTCCCATCTCCCACTATGTCAGATCTATCTGACCTATGTCTACTTGTATACCTAATTCCATATGCCCCATTAGTTCCATCCCCATGTCCATGGCTGATCTAAATTGGCCCTTGTGGCTACAAGTCTGAAAAACTCTGAAGAAGTATAGCATTAACCTCTGCTTGCTTCTCTTATGCCTGTATGATCTAGTCATTATCTACCTTACAATTCCTTATCTCTTCCTTCAAACTTCTCAATGTAACTGCCAAATTGGAAGAGTATGACCACCATACTAATCTTTGAATTCATACGGAGAGTCTTCATACTCAACCATCGTGCTAGCCATTCGATATCTTTCCTGCAATGCATAATATGTCAAATAAACCAAATCACAATAAATCAACGTACCTTAGTATAGCCCGGTGATCTGAAAATGGGGATCTTAGGCTTCTTCTCTAGCTTACAAGAAACTCTCCCACTTCTAAAGCTTGAATTTCCCTAAGTCTATCTGATTAACCGATGCGGAAATAAGAAATGCTTGAAAACATAGGCATATGCTTGTATTTGAGGTTGCGTGCTTGTGTGCTTTAAAATCTGTTGTGCATATTGATATTTAAATGTACTTGAACATATATATAAGTGCATATAGCAGTGAATAATGCAATAGTAATAATGCAACTATAAAGAAAACATATGAACAACAATATTAATTAGGAGTTCACCCACAACTCTTGGGCTACGTCTCCGTGAGCTCTAGTCAACTTGACTAGGCTCTCTGGGATTATAGTGTAAGTATTTTACAAGTTCTTTGACTCAACTCCTACTGTTTACCAAATAATAGTGGGTTCAAACTCCATTTACTCCATTGGCTCTTGAAGCTCTGGTTCTTGGTTCTAACTTCTTTCTACCTTTTGGTTGGTTACAGCTCTCTTTGGGATTTTCACTTGCACTCCAAGTGACTCCCTAGGCTTCTACGTTGTCCCTTTGGTTTTGAGCTTCCCTCTTTGGCTTCTGCTCAGCAGCAACCCCTCAAGGATCAATAATAGCCCCCATTCACAACCCAGCAGCCCTCCAATAGCAACTCAGCCACCAACATTAACTCAGCCCCCCACAGCCTTTGAAATCCATGGCTTTTAGCCAAATTGGCATTATTTGTTGGTTTTCCCCTTTTGGGCTCTCTGTCTTTCGGCTTTAGGTCCACTCAAATCCCTCTCCCGAGCATTCAATAATCATTACATAACACCATTTTGGCAGGCGTCCACCTGTTCCATAACAGATGAGTGCATCGGTGCTTGAAATCCAGTAAAAACAGTCGTTTTGTGTTTCACACAACGAACGTTGCAATACAAGGAAAAACCCGCAAAGCCCTGTTCTTCCCAGACTTTAAATATTCATAATCACACTTTATTTTCCTATCGGGTCCGCCCGTAGGTTGCTATCACATGTCGTAAGGCTCTGTCCCTTTGTATTTCGCAATGCATTAAAGCATGCAAAAATACATATAAAATGGCACTGGTAGATTTCAAATGTTATCCATTTCCATTTCGGAACCCTTTCATGTCTGGTTTACATTGCATCACTTCCCCTTTGTATTTCGCTTAATAAGCGAAATACACTAAATACACAGAAAAATGGTATTTTACGGATTTCAAAATATATCCATTATCGCCTAGAGCCCTGTAGGGTCCAACTATCACATCACATATCGCAATGGCCCTTTGGCTTCCCCTTTGGTATCACCAACGTCGATCCACTGATATCGGCAATCATAGTCAGACTATCACATATATCTATATATATATATATTATATATATATATATTATATATATATATATAATATTATATATATATATAACACGGCCGCTCCAAGGTGTTCGTCGATGGCGATCTGCCAATTTCAACGATCTCTCCATCGCATCACCCCGATCCATCTCGCTATGCCTCTGATCAAACCCACCGATCACCGCCGATGCGATAAGCCGATCAGATCTGGACTGTTGATCGGCCGGATCTGATGGCCCCTGTTCACCCATCGTTTAAGCCTCCATTAGCTTGATTTTCATAGTTTTCTTCAAGTTTTTAAGGCCCGATAGTGTAATCCACCGATGCAATATTTCCTCTTTGATCAATAAAACAAGGCCACATGACCCAATCCTAGCCTGCCGCATGTTAGCTATGGATTGGTCCATGAGCCTATATAAAAATCAAAATTTTCAACGTAGTTCAAAATTTAATGAAATTGCCTCCTTTTCTAAGGACATTGGGCAATTTTCATTTTACAATAACTCTTTCATCCGGGGTCCATTTTTGCCGATTCAAGTTGCATTGGATTTAGAATGAGGAGATCTCTACAATGAGACTATTTCTAAGAGCAGACTATGACTTTCATTTTCCTTTGGTTTACAAAGGATTTGTGGCATTTGGCACCTTTTACCTCTCGCATGAAGTCTTTTAGACTTAGAGGTTTATCCAGTATCCATTTTTGGATCACCTAGGGAGGATACCTTGTCTGTAAGATCACCAAATCAACATGATACATGTATAACATAGACATATAACAAATAAGTGCATCAACGCAGAAAAGTAATTCTAGCTAGGGTCCAGCCATCGATGCAAGGCCATATCAACAATGAATGCTATGAGCTCATACATAAAAAAAACCATTACTCCATTGTACACATTGCCACATGCAACCAATAATATGTATAAGCAATGCCTAACAAACTACACATTCACATAAATGCATGTAGTTGAATGTAAGCGGTAAATTCTTGTAATCAACCTACAAGACTAATACATGTAATCAAAATATTCAAGAATGTAACCTAACATACAAGGATGTAATTAGGATACATAAAATCAACATGTAAGTGACATGTAACAATATGTAACTAGTCATATACTCATGACAACTTCATTCCACAAAATCAATATCCAATTCTCCATGGCAACATTACTACAACCATAATCAATCATCAAGAAAATGCAACAAGCACAAGAAATGCAAGTGTAAGAGACACGCGTGAAACTGATATGCATGCATGACCAACACACACCATCCATCCAGTCTGAGGGTTGAACAATGCTCTAATACCATTATGTAACACCCTCCTCCCTTATCTACCCAAGTAACTAGCCAATCGGGTTAAACATGAGACGAGACGCCACTATGATTGGATTTTACCTCCTATGTGACCTTAAGGAAGTGGAATCAACAAAAACATCACACACAATCATTCAACATCAGCTTCAGAATCCTTAGGATACATGTATGCCATTCAAACAACCTGTCCCTGGGTCCCACTGATGTTCTAAACATCATAGGCCTTAGTCACCCTCATGCTATAGGCAAGGGAGCAACTAGAAACCCAAAGTTTCTCTCACATGCTTGCCTGCCAGTAACCAGAGACAACAGTTTCTAGTTTTGTTCCAGAAACCCCAGGATTTAAGCCACTTTTTCAAGCCCTGTTATATAGGAAAATGACCTCCTCATCAGCTCAGAGGAGAAGGGCAATATGATTGAAAGACTGACCAAGTTCATAGGCCTATTTGTTAAGATAATACTCTCCAAGAACTAGAAACCTGCTTTATAAAGCTTCCTATCCATGAATTAGGTGGGTTAATCCCTAGGGTAACTCTATATGTTGCCTTGGGAAGAGATTTAGTCAACTTTAGTGATTTTCTGAAGGTCAAAGGAGCAAGTTGACTGAGAAATATCCCTATATTCACTCCTATGTCAGCTCATAAAAGCAAGGAAACATCCAGATTCAACCTGTTTGGAGGAATTACTATTCCTAATGGAGTCTACAAATGGGGAAAGAGCACTAAAGCATGGAAACATCTCTTCTTTTTCCCAAAGGAACTCATGAAGGATTTAGCAAGGCTTATCCTCTCATGCTATATATTTGAGGCTAGGGCCATTGTGAAAGGGGTCAAAAATATTAAAAGGATTGCCTATTGACTACCGAAGCTTGTATTAGAAATTTTCTCTTCAATAGGTTAAGAAGAGAGAGAGAGAGAGAGAGAGAGAGAGGAGTTGGAGGAGTAAGGGAAGGCTTATGCAATCGATGGTTGTAATCACTCTTTTCTATCCTTAATATAGGCCTGCAATTGTGTTGTCCACTCCATGGCATTGGTGTTGTGATTTATTTACATGTTTATGCAACGTTAATGATTATGAGTGGCTTAGATGTATGCAGTTAGATATCCTTACATATTAGAGTATTGATTGTTGAATTTATATGCTATGATATTACGCCTCATCTTGTTTATGTGAAGGTATTGATATTGGAGCTAGTTGAGGGGTCTTCCACTCCACTACATTGCGTTGTCCAGCAACACCACACCAAGACCTGAGGTAACAGTCCTTCTTCTTAATTTGATTCTCATTCCACTAATATGGATATGTGAATGTATCTATGGGCCAACTGTAGCTAATCTAATTGTTTGCAAAGGATCCTAGGAAGATCCTTGAGGGTATCTCCATCACCAAACACCCATGCATTAATCTCTATAGAAGAATTGGCGACTCCACTGGGGACTACACTTAGTTCCCAGTTTTCTCCCAGAAAGTTCTTAGATATCTCTTTCCTCCAGGCCTTCCTGTACTTCTTGATCCTCTTTCTAACCACTTAGGACTATACAACACCCTTCTCTTAGTGCTCAGCCTTAGATCTGATCCCCACATCCTTATTTTTCAAGCTTATTCCTCACTAATGCACCCTACCAGTGTAAACAATACTTTATAAAGCACTGTGGCCTTGCACATAAAGCATTAGTGGAGTCACTAACTCTCTGTACCCTCTATTAGAGTGCATTATCCAACCATTTATTGATAAACAGATAGTCTTATGACCTCATGTGTTGGGAAATTTTCTTGTAGAATGATCAAAGATCTAAAGTTGTGCATGCTTGATTGGTATTTGTCTCCTGAACAAATTTTTCTTTTGAAGAAATAACTTTACTTCTTAAAGTTTTTTTTATAAAAAAATAAAATACAAAAAAAATTACAATTTTCTACTTACTTGGTTAGATCTGCATTTATTTGGTTTCAAAAGTTGTTAGAGAGCATTTTAGTTCTATCGGTTGTGCTTGTGTTTTATTGTACTGGATGCATGGTATATATATTGACGTATAAATGACTCTTCCTTGTAGAAGAAACTTATTCATCAAAAGTGAAATTTAAAGCATTTCTTTTGCATGATTTGAGTGAGAGTCCCACATAACTTCATACTTCAACACCCCCACCGAAGACTTTAACAAAGTACATTTAAAATTTACATAATAAAATCAATCAGCAACTCTTTTTTGAGTAAACACATATTATTTTAGGCTAGGATATTGGGTTAGGAATTTGTGAGTTAACTGCCCAAGATCATACACCAAAACTAGTGTCATTAACAAGGGAAATCCTTCGGCACTCATACTAGTCAGGACCACTCCAGTAAAAATGGAGCTAAATACGAGACAACATTGGACTATAAATGAAGGTAGCCCACCTTTGCTTACATCTCCTTTGGATATTTTTTGTATCGGGGATATTGGAGATGAGTCGGGGACTCAGGTTGTTGATCCAAAGATGATCTGAGGTTGTCATTGATGTCAACCCAGGTAGCACTAGGGGCTACACTGATCTTGCAAGGGAATTTTGACTTTACAACTTCCTCTATTTTTAGTCAAGGATCTTCTAGATGGATTCTACTCATTGAGATGTTTCCGTTTATACATGGCACGCCAAGTAATTCTTCACAGTTTGAGATATATTCATGTTTGAAGTTAGTAACCCCAGTTAGTGGGCTAAAACCCTATGGGATTGTGGCATGGAACTCATAATTGGTTTCTATCATTGAAAAGTCAATAATTAATAATTTTTTAAGCTCCGAAAATCCCTCCAACATTCTCTGTAGAAGCCCCTCTCAACTCTATAAAAATAAATCTCATATATCCTCCAAATGAAGTGATCGTGGCATTTTTGCTATAACTTCATTTCTATGAAGTCTTCGATTCTGAAATGAAAACCCATTTGATTCGCAACCCTGATGAACACTGTGACCAAATTTGCGATCTTGGTTTTCTATATTGTCGGAGTATGATCTATGGAAGTTAGGGATTTTGGAGGCTACCTAATTTCATCTCAAAGAAGTTACCTTGGGAAAATCGTCACAACTCTCTCTCAAAGAATAGGATTGGAATTTTGTAAAAAGTGCCAGATAGTGCATAGACTGTAGTTTTCTGCATATCAATTTTAGTGCCAAAGGAGGAAACAGTGACATGTGGAATGCCATACAAGTTTGCTCTATGGAACTAGTTCATAATTAGGTCACTGTGAGAGATTGGACATAACTCTGCCTTGAAGAGTCCAAATCAGGTCAAACTTATGGCATTGGAAAGAAGACTCAACGGGCTTCAACAGGACCAAAGATCACATGTTGGGGATCTGAAATCACAGAGATACATCAGATTAAATATCGTGCTCCTTGAAGGCAAGAAAAACTAGATCAAGTGTTGTCAAGGGGTGCAAAGGACTAGACTTTCTAGGGCAGAAAAGAGCAAGTTGCAGCAAAATGATGCAGCAAAGGTAAGCTATAGGTAAGTATCTTCTGTATATGCATGTTCATTTCTTAATTGCATTATGTTATTTGTATTCTAATTTGTTGTTTTTGTTTAGCATTAACATATGCTCTGCAGGATGAGGTACATTTTGCTATTATCATGCCATGGGTATTTCCTTGAAGACTTTTTGCAGGTATTATATATTCATCAAGAGAAGACTCAATGCATAATCTAATGTTCTGAACAGTGAGAAAGGGTAGCATGAAAGGAGCATAAATCAAGGTGCAGAAAAACAGCAAGAAGTTCACCATATGAAGTCTTCAAGTGGGAAGCACTACATATAATCATTGTAAAAGTATCATTGTACAGAGTCATTGTAAAATTTGTACGAGTGTCTATCTTCCAAGAGTTGAAGAGGAAGTATTGGGAGGTCTAGGATCATCATTAGGTCATTAGGTGGTTGTTTCATAGTTGGGGTTATGGTCTAGTGTGTCTTCTTCTTCTACATCATTCAATATCATTGTAAAGTGGACCATTTTCCTTGGTACATGAGTCCATTCTTATTTTATTCTTCTATAGGGTGGTAGGGTGGTGCTAGGCTAGTGCATGAAGTCACCAACAGGTTCAATCTTATGGAAACTTTAGGGTGGTAAGGTGGTGCTAGGGTGAGTTGTAGCTCATTGGGTGTTGGGGCATCCATTCAGTTGACTACTGAAGAATATCAGACATTGGAGTGTCCATCCAGTGGGAGCTGGAGAAGGATGCTTTTCTATATTCTAGGAAGTTGGAGCTTTCTTTTCAATTGGAGTGTAAGATTAAAGAATTATTAGGAAAGAGTTTGGTGGTTTTTGACCTGGAGGGGGTTTTCCACCTAAAATTTTTATGCCTCCTGTGTTCTTTTATTCACTATTGCTACTACATAAACATTAATGCTAATTGAAGATTAACTAATGCTCTGAAAATATTTAAAAGTACTAATTGATAAGGAATATTGATTCACCTCCCCCCCCCCCCAAGTATTTTCCAACAATTGGTATCAGATCTTGGTTCCTTCAGTAACAGTTTAACAGTTGGAAGCCAGTTTTCAGAGCATAGAGATGGGAAATTCAAAGAAGCAGGTTACAAGGATTTCAAAGGAAGGTACAGGTACAACAAAATCTCAAGAAAGTGAGTATTTTGTACCAGCCCCTGATTTTGATGCAGATAATTACTGGATATGGGAATCTAGGATGGAAGTATCTTTGCAAGCACATGGAGTATGGGAATCAATTGTTTCTGGAGACACATCTACCGACGAAGCTAAAAGGTACAATTCAAAGGCCATGAATGTAATTTTGAATGTTTTTCCAAATTCTATGAAAACAAAAGCTGGCCAACATTCAAAAACTAAATCACTTTGGTAAAAGCTTCATAATCTCTATTCAACAAAAAAATCAGGTCAACATGTTATTGAAAACTCACATCCTTCTGAGTATGATGAAGAAGGGTTGACCATAGAAGAATTTTCTATGGAGGCAATCAAGCTTGTAAAAGAGCTCAAAGTTGAGAAGATTCATTCCAATACTCTTGAAGAACAAGTTCAAGGTCTCAAAGTTGAAGTTGAAGAACACAAATGTATTGAAGAGTCACTTCAAAAGAAGTTGGAAGAAATCAATAATACAGTGACACGGGACCTCAAGAGAGAAGTCCAACAGAAGAAACAAGAACTCGCCACAACATTTGCAAAGATTAGCAGGATCACACAATAGATGCAGGAAGCAGAAATTGAAAGGAAGGAATCTGATCAAAGATACATAACCGCAGTTGACCAAAAGAAAAAGGAATTAGAAACATCTTCAATAGAGATAAGTAGGCTCAGGATTTAAAATGAGAAGCAGAAGTAACAGATACAGGTTCTCAACAAAGAAGTAGAGAAGTCCACTCTTCTCAAGCTACAGGTTGAGGAGGTAGAAAAAAGAAGGAAGATCTTGAAAATATGTTTTCAAGAAGATCTTGCTCAAAAGCAAGAAGAACTTGATGCAACTCATGATGAGATCAACAAACTCAAGGGATCACAAAAAGAATACTTACAAGATAAGATATATGAAGAAGTGAAAATGAAGTCAATTAAAGATGGTGAAGCTCTAGTCGATGAAGTTACAAGCTCCACAGCCTCCCAGGATGATTCTAAGAAGGAAGTTGATCAAAGTGAAAAAGCCAAAGAATAATGTTGCAACTCCAAACAACAAGACCAAAGAAATCAATAACAAAGGACCACTAGAAACTACAACACCACCTCCAAAGAAGAATGAAAAATATTCCATGTATGTTTGTTTATTTAATGGTTATTACTTTTTATGTGCTAACTATGGACATATGGCTAGAGATTGTGAAGTTTTTTACAAGTACAATTATTATCTGCAAAACCCTAGAAGCAAGTTTGCAGGATCACGAGACAGGTTCCACGATGATTTTGTCAGAAGAGAATACATGATAGATGGGCCAAATATTGAATGTTTCAAATGCCATAACTACGGCCATAGCGCTTGTGGTTGCAGATATCAAATGGAATCATCTATGGATAACATTTAATGCTTCAAGTGTCATAACTATGGGCACATGGCTCGAGATTGTAGGAATAAGAAGGTCTGGAAAAGGAATAAGTATAGGAAGACAAAGCAGATAACAAGGTTTAAGTAGTTATGCTTTTAGGATTTGTAAAAGAAATAGGTCATGAGGAATTAATAGCTACTTCAGATAATGACTCAAGTCAAGATTTCCCGTTAGGTGACTCACTATTTTCAACAATCTGGCTTGTTTACTCCTTAATGTTTGTACAAGAGGATTCTATGCAGCAGTATATGGCACAAGTCTACGATTGACAGGAAGGTAGTTTGAACAAGATGGTAGTTTCATTAAAGGTTTAGGGGGAGCAAAACAATTGAAGCATTACAGGTTACCATGAACAAGACAAGATTAGTCTGCAAAGGATATGCACATGTGGAAGGAATTGATTTCGATGAAACATTTGCACCAGTTTCCAGAACGGAATCCATCTGGATGTTTCTCGCCTATGCATGTTCAAGAAAAATAAAAGTCTCCCAAATGGATGCTAAGCCAGCATTTCCAAATGGTGAATTAGAAGAAGAAGTTTACATCAAACAACCTAAAGGTTTTCTACTATTAGAAAAAGAAGACTATGTTTGCAGGTTAAAGAAGGCTCTGTATGATCTCAAGTAGGCTCCTAGAACATGGTATGCTTGTCTTGATGGATGTCTACATCAACAAGGTATCAAGAAAGGTACTGCTGGTAGCAATATTTATGTACAAGTAGATAAAGATAATTTAACAATCATTGAGGTATATGTGGATGATATAATCTTTGGTAGCAATGATG
This sequence comes from Pinus taeda, assembly GCA_000404065.3. Lineage (NCBI taxonomy): Eukaryota > Viridiplantae > Streptophyta > Pinopsida > Pinales > Pinaceae > Pinus > Pinus taeda. The sequence goes on from APFE031132009.1 coordinate 170,615, forward strand.
ATTGACTAAGTAAGAAATTTGCTACAAAGATGCAAAGTGAGTTCAAGATGTCTCTACTTGGTGAGTTGAAATTCTTCTTAAGGCTTCAAATATCTCAGCAAGAGAAAGGAATATTTATATGTCAAGTGAATTACATCAAGGAAATGCTCAATAAATTCAAAATGGAAGATTGCAAACCTATCCTTACTATGATGGTAATAGGTTGCATATTGAGCATAGATGACGCATCTAAGGATGTGGATCAGAGGTTGTACAGATCTATGATTGGTAGTCTTCTATATGTAACAACCTCTTGACTAGATGTTATGCAATCATTTGGACAAGTAGCAAGATTCCAAGCAGCACCAAAAGAATCACATATTATTGCCATCAAAATAATTCTTCGATATCTAAAGGGCGCAATAGAATATGGCTTGTGGCATCCCAAGGGCAACAATCTCATTATTCAAGCCTTTACAAATGCATATTGGGCACGAAGTGTTAGCGATCATAAGAGTACTAGTGGATCAACATTCTATCTAGGTGGTTGTCTTGTATCATGGTTGAGAACAAATCAAACCTCAATCTCATTATCCACAACAAAAGTAGAATATATTGCTACAACAGCTTGTTGTACTCAAGTTCTCTGGATGAAGAAAACTTTTACGAACACTCTAGGTTCTGCTACACCTGCTACCCCTGTGGTACCCATTGTTCCTTTTGTAACAGTTTCCCTTGTCAATCCCGCAAACCTTGTGAATATGGCTAACAGATATGCACCTCTGCAATTACCTGCTAATCCTGCAGCTTTACCTTAGGATTACCAAGCCAAAATCTCATACTTTGACTCCACTAGCCCTTACTCTGGTATTCAACACACCAGGAGGATGCAGGATCACTTTGAGAACTATGAGATAGACGGTGATAGTGTGAGGATGAGAATTTTTGTCCAAAGCCTAACAGGTGATGTCCGAACTTGGTTCAAGTCACTTCCTGTAAATACCATCACAATCCCTGATGAGCCTTATCAAGCCTTTACCAATAGATGGGAGAAAAAGAAGGATCCCTTGCACATACTTGGTGAATATGACATGATTAAGAGAGGTCCTCAAGAGACCGTTCTGGAGTATTGTGCTAGGTTCAACAATGTATACAATGCAATACCCCAAAATTTAAGACCTCCTCCTGATTTGGCCTATACAAATTCCCTGATGGATTTGATCCTGACATGGCTTATCAGTTGAAGGAAAGGGCCCTTGAAACTTTCGAAGATGCCCAAAAGGTTTCTGTCATAGTCGAGGCCAACCTGATTGCTAAGAGGAACAGGGCAAGATTGGAAAAGAGAGTTTTCTTCAAAGAGGAACCCTCAGCCTTTGACCAGAAATTGATGCAATAATTTCTGGTATGAAGAGGTTGGGTGATAGAGTGGAATCTGTTGAGAGAAAGTCATCATGGGAAGCACCACAAAACAACCCTAATAGGAATCCAAACTTTAGGAGAAATCAAAACCCTAATGTTGGCAAGGCTAATTCTGATCCAGAGATAAGACCTCCATTCCAGGAAAACTATGCTGAAACATCCACTTCAGGTGAGCAAGTGGATGACACCCACATCCACCTAATGGGCCTTGATGATGAGCACCAATTTTTCCTAAGTCAAGAGGATCATAAAGATGATGACATTGAACAATTCCAAACCAAGTCAGGTGAGTCTTTTGACTTCAAACAAGGCTATGACACAGTTGTTTATGAAGTTCATAAACAATACAAACTGAGAAGTAGAACTGTAAACATAACACATCCTGAAACAACAAAGGACAGACTTCAGCCTAAGAGTGCCATAGTCACAGAACCAATTAACACAACTGATTCACTTACAAAGGAGGTAACCGTTGAAGAAGTTACTGAACAACTTCCCTCAACACAGCAGGCACTGGCTGCATCATCTTTACAGCCTAATCCAAGTAAAGTTCCTCAAGAGATGAATGAAAAACAGAAGCCCCAAGATCAAGTCAGGATCAAGAAGAAACCTTACTTAACAAAGAAAAGGTGGTCACCCACAACACTAGGGTTTAATTGAAAGACCCTTTGATTTGGAAGCTGAAGTTGGCAAATTGAAAGTAGCCATTCCTCTTGCAGAACTAGCCAAGCATGACATTTACAAACAACAGATTAAGAAGTCCCTCCAACTCACTCGAGACAAAGACAATGTCAATGTGTTGGATGATACCCCAGAATTGTTGTTTGGTCCAAAGTTGATGGAAAAACAGTAGGCACAGGGATCTTACCTTTTTATGTTAGTTTGCATATCCATGATAAGATACTACACAATGCAATGTTTGACTCAGGTGCCTCTCATAACCTGATGCCAAAATCAGTCATTGAAAGGCTGAATCTAGATATTACTAGGCCATATAAGGACTTATTTTCATTTGATTCTAGCCAAGTTAAGTGTCTAGGTTTGATAAAATACTTGTGTGTATCCCTTGTCCAATATCCAAATAAAACAATCTTGATGGATGTTGTTGTTGCTGATATTCCACCCAAGTATGGAATGTTGTTGTCAATATCATGGGGGGCTAAACTTCAAGGTTCCCTTCAATTAGACATGTCATATGCTACAATCACAGTCTTTGGTCAACCCAAGATACTATGTAGAGAGTCACTCATGAAATACATGGTCAGCAGTGAAGAAAAGCCTCAAAACTTCCCCATATATGCTGTCCATTCTGATATAGATTCATATATTCTCTATAATGATAATTCATGCCCTGACATAGAAACATGGGTTGAGTCAAAAGATGGAAGTGTTCAAGAGGACAAATCAAATGATGATGAAACCAAGACACTCAAACAAGATCAGGACTTTAATAAACAAACTGCTACTCTAGAAACAAAGCTGATCCCATCAAATGAGAAGACTGTTCTAAAAGTCAAACTAGATGAAGAACCTAAACTTCAACTCACAAGTGCAGACCACAAAGATATTATTCAACCTCCCCTAGAACAAGAGATCTTATGGTTCCTAGAATTTGATGGGTCAGCCAACAAGTTGGGGGCAGGAGCTGGAGTGTGGATACATAACAAACAAAACAACCATGCAGAGGGCCGAGCCTATAGACTAACTTCAGGTGCACTAACAACATGGCTGAGTATGAAGCTCTCTTACTAGGCCTCAAGTTAGTAAGATCCCTACAAGCCATAAGAGTTTCAATCCTGGGAGACTCAGACCTAGTGATTCAACAAGTAAAGGTAATTTTGTCACTAATGACAAAAGACTGAGGTCTTATAGGTCTGCTGCTGCTGAGTTACTAAATTCCTTCACTGAATTTCAGATTGCCAAAATTCCTAGGGCTCAGAATCTTCATGCTCATAGTTTGGCTACATTTGCAAGTACCTGTAAGCTCCTTTTTGAGCCCCATCATTGTTTTACAGCCGAGATAAAACACAGACCATCTGTCCCAAACAATGTGAAGGACTGGCAGGTGTTTGATGATGATACACAAATAAACAATTTCTTGACTTTACAGGAAGAGTTTTCAGGTCTAAACATTAACACTGAGACAGCAAGTCAATCACAAAGACTTGAGACAGCAAGTCAATCACAAATACTTGAGACAGCAAGTCAATCACAAATACATGGTAAACAAAATAACCAAGCAATATCACCCAAAACAGCAAATCAAATACTACATCCTACAATCTTCAACAAACACAATATACAAGAAATCCAACAAACTAATTGTGAAGAGATAGCTGACTATGAAACTGAAATGATACAATTAAAGGACAATTTTCTTCCAACAGGCTTAGCCCCTCTAGAAGACATTTTTAACTCCAATGATATTCCCAGCAAACCAAAATTGCAGTCCCTCAACACTGCCATAGAAGAGTATAACATTGGGACTATTAAACAACCTAAAGTCATAAAACTGTCTGCTGCATTACCTCCTGACCAAAAGCCTAAATACATTGACCTTTTAAAAGAGTTCCAGGATGTCTTTGCATGGAGTTATGAGGATTTAAAATCCTATGACACCTCTGTAATACAACACACTATCCCACTCAAGCCAGATCAAAAGCCCTTTAAACAAAAATTAAGGAGAATCAATCCTATGCTCCTCCCATCAATGGAACAAGAGGTACAAAAATGTTTAAAGCAGGCATTATAGCACCAATCAGATTCTCTGATTGGATTTCAAACTTAGTCCCTACAAGAAAGAAAACTGGTGAAATAAGGCTCTGTGTTGATTTAAGAAACCTGAACCAAGTGTCCTTGAAAGATAATTACCCCTTACCTAAGATGGATCACATCTTGTAGAGAGTAGTGGGGGCCTCGAGGATTTCTTTGCTTGATGGGTTCTCAGGCTTCAACCAGATCTTAGTTCATCCTGATGATCAAGACAAAACAACATTTACAACCCCATGGGGAACCTTCAAATATGTTAAAATGCCTTTTGGTTTGAAGAATGCAGGGGCTACTTTCCAAAGAGCAATGGATATTGCTTTTGCCAAAGAGATTCATGACTTTCTTGTCATTTATTTAGATGATCTCACACCTTTCTCCAAATCTAACCAATAACATTTGAAACATCTAAGGCAGATATTCATAACTTATAGGAAATATGGAATTTCCTTAAATACTAAAAAATCCCTGTTTGGTTTGGAGGAAGGTAAATTCTTAGGGCACATCATCTCCAAAGATGGCATTAGGATTGAACCAGACAGAATCCAGGCCATCTTACAAATGCCTCATCCAAGAAATATAAAGGAATTACAAGCCTTTCTGGGTAAAATCAACTTTCTAAGGAGATTTATCCCAAACCTGGCTGAACTAAGCAGATTACTCAATAACATTCTTAAAAAGGATTCAAAAGTAAAATGGAAAGTAGAAGCAAATCAAGCTTTTGAAGGTATCAAGTTTGCACTCACTCAAATCCCAGCCTTAACCAACCCTCAATTTGATAGGGAATTCATCATATTTTCCTTTGCGTCCCAACACACAATTGCTATTGTTTTACTACAGAAAGATGACCAAGGAAATGAGAAACCCATTGCTTTCTTTAGTAAAGCTCTTAGAGATGCACCTCTCAAGTACCAGATCATGGAAAAGCAAGCATATTCTTTGGTAAAAGCTATTAAGGACTTTAGGATATACATCCTATACTCCCATGTGATAGCCTATGTACCAAGCCCAATTGTTAAATACATACTTACTCAAGAGAACTTAGAGGGCAAAAGAGGAAAATGGATTGCAAACATTTTAGAATTTGATATAGAAATAAAACCTACAAAACTGATAAAAGGGCAGGGTTTGGCTAAATTAATGTCTGAAACAAATTTCCAAGCCTTGGACATCAACCAACTGGATAGCGAACCGGAGTTGGCGACTCCAAAGATCAATGTAGCCTTTGAACAATCCCCCTGGTATTCTGATATCTATTATGTGTTACAAAACCTGTGTGCTCCCCCAGGGCTGTCCAGAACTAAGTGTAGGTTCCTAAAAATGAAAGCTTTAAAATTTTGTGTTATGGATGGCAATCTGCTTTGGAAAAACCATGAGGGTATCCTATTAAACTGCTTAATTGAAAATGAGGCTAACAAAATCATGGAAGAATTTCATGCAGGTGATTGTGGTGGACATTTGTATTGGAAGTCCACTGTGGATAAGATACTGAGAGCTGGATAATATTGGCCTACTGTTTTCTCTGATATCAAGAAATTTACCACTTCATGTCATAAATGTCAAGTGTTTGAAGGAAAGAGACAGTTACTGCCACTACCTCTAAGGCCTATTGCAACAGAGAGACCATTTCAACAATGGGGCTTGGATTTCATTGGAGAAATTAATCCCTCATCTTCAGGCCAACGTAGATGGATTCTAATAGCTACAGACTACTTCACAAAATGGATTGAGGCAATCCCATGCAGACAAGCAAATGACTCCACTATCATTCAGTTTCTTGAGATCAATATCCTTGCTAGATTTGGATGCCCTGATAAGATAATAACAGACAATGTTGCTGCTTTCAGATCTAAGAAGATGGTCAGCTTCTGCCACAAATTCCACATTACTTTGGGCCATTCTACTGCATATTATCCCCAAGAAAATGGCCTTGCTGAATCTTCAAATAAAAGCCTTGTAAACATGATAAAGAAGGTGTTGGAGGAGAAAAAAAAGAATTGGCATAAGAAACTTGTCAATGCCTTATGGGCAGATAGATTAACAACCAAGAGATCAATTGGGGTCAGCCCATATGAATTAATCTATGGATTAGAAACCAAATTCCCTTCATCACTTGGGATCCCTGTCATGAAGCTACTTCAAGAAAGTCAAGCTGAGCCCAATGATATGCAAAGGAGGGTAAATCAAATTATATGTTTGCAGCAAACCAGAGACCAAGTTTATAACAGAGTTCAAATCCTACAAGAGAAGCTCAAGAAAGCTTTTGACAGAAGAACCAAGGCTGAGGATTTCAACATGGGTGATAAAGTACTCAAGTGGGATTCAAGGAGAGAAAATAAAGGAAAACATGGAAAGTTTGATTCTCTTTGGAGGGGACCATTTATCATCCAAGCAGTACAAGGAAATAACACGTACTTTCTTAAGAATCTTGATGAAACTGATTTGGATGAAGGTCCTGTCAATGGCAGGATGCTGAAGCACTATTTTGAATACCTTCCATGAATGCAGTATGGCTGCCCTTGTACATAATTGTATAGTGCTTTCTTTAAAAACATGTGAATAGCTTGATTTTTAGGATTTTGCAGAAGCAGGAAAACGCTGTACTTCAGCAAATGTTACAAATATGACAGTCTATAATTTTGAGGTTTCAAGGATGAATAAATCCAAATTTGGAAGCAGTAGCCAAAGGGCCAAGGCATGCTGACCTGATGTTCTTGGTCTTTCAAAAAGAAAAACCACCCCCATGTGGAGCCACTATTGGATACCTATACCAATAGGTTTCATATTTCATGATGGGAAAATTCAAATGCCAAATATGCTCTGCTTTGCTGATACAAAGATCCCATATTTCCAAGGAAAGGCAAGGTGTGTACATGCCTTCATGTCTATTAAATTTTGATGGATGATCCAACAGTCTAATCTGGATCATGCCATGGTTCAATTTTCTGTTGTAGAATAGAGAAAGAAGTTTGTCCAAACTGTTTAATCTTGGCAGATCAGTAGTTAGGCAGAGAAGCTAAGGTTCCCAACTGATTAATCTGGGGCCTTGGAAGAAATAAGGGTAGTGCTAGATAGGAAATCAAAGGAAAAAGCCAATGGAAAAGAAAAGGCACATAAAGGGTCTGCAAGTCCAAGTGCAACCTCCAAGAAGAAACAAAAAATGCTAGGCAAAATAGTTGGGTAGGTAGATGGGGTTGCAGAAGTGGTGTTCCTTCCAAGCTGAAATTTGCTAAACAGATACAAGGAAAATAACACAATGGAGCATGTCTAACTTCCCTTTTTCCCTTTGTTTATCACTCATTACTAACCTCCCTTCACAAGATATGTTTGTGAAAAAGATTCAAGGTGTTGTGTTGGTTCTCATAGGCCTTCAGAAGCCACATTTCTTGTGTAAAGTTCTTTTCATTTTTATCTACTCTTTATACTAAGTTGTTTCCGAGAAAACCTAGTAATACCACTCTTCATTCACCATCTCCCTCCATATTAACCTCTAACTTGTATTATTTAGCTCGCTATGTTACCCTTTCCCTACTACTATAACACCATGGTGTATAAATCCTAAAGCAATGTATAAATACCCCTTCCTTGGCATTATAGCCATATGATACACTACTAGGGAATTGGATTAACATCTGGTTAAGCTCAAAAACCCAAGCCCAACCTCTTATCTCTATCAGAACTCATATGCCTAGCCAACTCTCCATTTTTGCCCAGAAACCCTTGAAAAAACCCTTTTTTGCACCCTTATAGCCACTCAAAGGCAGAAATATGGTGAAACCCACTTTCCCCGCCTTATCCTAAGGTCGGGAGCCATTTTTGTGCCTTTACATGAAAGTTCATTGAAAACCCGCCTATCCTAAGTTTCTATCCTTTGCGCGTTTAAGTGAAAAATGTCATAAAAACCGTCTATTATGCCTTTTTCTAAAGTCATCGGCCATATATATTTTAACGAAAAAATACATTGGAAAAGCGTTGAAATTTATTAAAATGCCTAAGGGTCCCGCCGGGCACAATTAACACCGAAAACATTATTATAATCCCTGCTCTATGCCGTATCGCCAGTGCAGCTTGCTAGCCCGATAGCCGTTTGATCAAGCTCTTCCAAATCGACGGTCGTCGTGGATTTCGGAGGGGCCCCAACGTCCGACAGATATCGTCCGATATCTGTCAGATGATGATGTCACGCGGATGCATGCATCGCTCCCAAAGTCCATCGGAGCCCCCTCTGACAGATTCCTTTCCATATAGGAGGGGGCCCGATATGATGCCATCTGTCCGCCTATGTCAGCATCCTTTTGTCGCTTATGTCAGCGCCACGACCGCGCTCCCTGTCCACCATTCGTCCACCTGGCCACCACCTCACCGCCTCCGTGGACCGGTCTTAGGCCGCCACGTCACTTGATGACGTCCTGCTGACGTCATCCAACCTGGACCCACTTGCTGACGTCATTTAAAAAAGAGTGCCAATAAGCCAAAAAAGCCATATTTTGCCAAAATTACGTGTTTTTTGCACTTTTTTACAAAAACACTTTTGCACTCTCTGCATGCGTTTTACGACGAAGAATTCGCCAACCGGTTCAAAACCAACCACAGAGCTTCAGCGCGCATACCCAACTGCTGTTCCGACCCAAGCAATCAATCTGCCAGGTATTTGTCTGTAAAAACCTCTTTGAAACCTGGTTTTTCTCAGTAATTGCTAAGTATACCTTAAGCACAGAAAACGCCTAAAAATCACCACAAAACTACTCAAACCCAGCTCCCTCTTGGAAAATTAACGGTCGAATTTCACCAGCCGAGCCATTCAGACTGCCATTTTTCAGTGAAAAACCCTTCTCCGTTCGCGCAGTCGTGAACCGGAATCCATAACCTACTTTCAATTACCAAGAAAGGTCTACTAAACATTGTAACTTGCCTTCTCAAGGAGCCAAACAGTATTCCAATTACTGTGGACTTACCCTGCTACCCTGCATTCTTCAAATTTTCCTTTCACAGGCAGTGCTTTTCTTATTTATCAAGCAGTATCCAAACAAAAATGGAGACTCCAACGGCACCAGTAGCCCTCAATGTTGCTCCCCTAAATGCCCCCCAGAGAGAGCTGGAGTGGCAGGATTTGGCAGACCTAGACTACCAAATCTCAGAGGACTCCTTATCAAAATGCAAGCTCCACATTCATCTATTAAACGAGCTCAAAGCCAGATATAAGGATGGGATAGACATTCTAGGCATTTGGGATTCCTTCCTCCCAATTTTCAAGCTCCCCCAGGTCAACCAGTTTCCTGACCTGATTCACCTATGTGCTGTCTTCTATGACCCCACGCAGAGGGTTGTGCTTGACCCTACAGGTGCAGTAGTATTCTACATGACCCCTGAGGCCATCAGGGAAATGCTGCAGTTCAAGACCCAGAAGAAATTGGTCCCCTTGTCCCTATTGGACTTGATCAACCAAGGAGCCAAGATATTAACAGAGGCACAGATCCTGAAGCTAAATCAATTATTCATAACAAACTCTGACACAGTGCTGCACCCTCCCATTTTTGATGGCTACCTCAATCAACTGGGTGTAGACCTTGCATATATGATTAGTTCAGTTTTGGGGTACAAGTCACTAGAATTTATTGAGGAAACTGTACTAGTAATGATGACAATGTTTTCCCCTGGTAAGAATCCTATCTGTTATGACTATGCTACATACATTTCAGATAAGATGCATGAGCAGTTTTTGAACTTGTCCAGAGAGAAGGTGTTCAGATACACCTCCTACATTTACCAACTCATACTATACTACCAACATGAGAAGTTCTCCTTTGATATCAAGAGAACTGATGCAGCAGGCAATCCAAGGTCAGTGGTGTACTGGACCTCAGTGTTTCACCTCAGCACATACTCTCCATATACATACTCTGAGTTCATAGACCTCTTCATCCATCCAGCCATGTCTTTATTCTTAACCTCACCCCCTCCAAGACTGACTGATGAGATGCAGAGGATTCTGCAGCTATCCAAGGCATACAACATAGGGGATTAGTACTTTTACCAACACTATACTGTAATCAGAATATATGGGTGTGAGTTGCACCCATACAGATTGCCCAAGTATGTGCCTATGAGACTGTTTTCCTTAGAATATTTCAGGCAATTTGGCAATGCCGATATGGTGCACTTTGCAGGCAAGGGCAAGAAGGCACACCTAAAAGTAAGAAATCAATTGGGCCACTTTGTCTTAAACAAAAGGGAAGGCTGGAAAGAGGCTGACAGGAAACTAGAAGGCCTTGGCCTAAAACAAAGCTTCCTTTGGAAGCCTTATGACCCTAACATGTCCATATCCTTAAGAAGGTAGAAATACAAGCTCTCCTGCTATCAACATGTGAGCATGCCCTATATTGAAAGACATGCAAACCAACCAAAATGGAGAAGGAACACACTAGAAGAACCAATTACTCAGGAAGAATTAGTTGAAAGGGCCAGAAGGCATTTATTGAAAATGGCTGACTTGGAATCTCCTTCACAGGTACTGACTCTGCCAAAGCCTCAAACAGGAGCAGTGGCCTCATCATCTGCAGCACCTCAAGAGGCAAAACAAACCACAGGCCAGGCTCCGAGCAAGGGCAAGGAGAAAGATATGGAAGGGCCACAAGCACAACAGGGTCAAGTGGAGCCACCCCAATAGGAACAACAGCACAAGGACCAACAGGTGTAGGGGGAGCAATCAGCAGAGGCCCCAATGGCCACCCAGCAACAGACAACACCAATGGCACCTCCAAGGCAGGATTCAAGGGTTGACTCCTCCGTCCTCCAAACCCCTCAGAGGGAGGACGTAAGCAGAAAAAGAGAAAGGGAAACTCCCCTTACTACATCACCAGAGAAGAGGCAAAGACTGAATCCATTCTCTGAGGAAGAAATTCCAAGCATGGAAGCCTCAGCCAGCTCCTTCCAACAGGAGCAAGAGAGGGCAGCGTTAGGAGAAGTGAGCTCCTCAGGACAAAGGAAGGGATGAGAAACAAGCATTAAGCAACAGTTCAAAGATATCAAGAGAAGGAGTGAACCAATAAAGATTCAACTCTACAATCACCTGCTGAACATGGCTCCTACAAACCAACAAAGGCTCATGTATGCATTTGATGCACAGGAGGGGAAAATGGTCATGAGCCACTTCACACCAACAGTGCAGCAACCAGAATCAACTGCAGACTACATCAGGACCAATTTGGAGGTCCTATCAAAAGACATCCACCCAATGGATCAAATAGAGCTCCAGAAACAGACGGGTGAGATGGTCTATGCCACATTGGCTGACAAGACCCTGGCTAACTACAGGCTGCAAAATAGCCTGAACAATACTGCTGCACAGCTTGAGTTGGAAAGGGCTTCCTCTCAAGCTAAGGACAACAGGATCAAAGCTCTAGAAGAAATTATAATAGAGTTTGGGCATGATCCTAAAGATGCTAAGGCTGTGCAGGAAGTCCTCGGGCTAAGGGATGCTGATATCGCAGCATTAAAAAAGAAGTTAAAAATCCCAGCAACTCTTCACCCACAAACAGAAGAGGTTGCCCAGCAGAGGCAGGAAAAGGATGCAGCTTCTCTACTAATGACACTATACAAAGAGCTCATCCAAACTCAGGAAAAGCTGCAGGAGTCAGAGGCCACATTAGAAGCAGCATTGCAGCAAAAGGAGGCACGGAAAACCTCACAGCTACCTCCAGAAACAATAAATCTTGAGGAAACCCCTCAAGACACTGCCCCTCCCAGCCAACAAGTGCAGCAAGAAGCCCCAGACACTTCAGCACCAACTACCTCAGCACCAACAACAGAGCAGGCTGAAAGCCTGGGCATGCAGAAGCTGAGGAAATAAATTCAGGTCTTGGAGTCCCATGTGTCTGAGCTGAGCCAAGCCCAGGACAGTCTGGCAAACATAAATGAAAAATATGACAAGTCAAAACAGAATGTGGCTGAGAGAGAGAGGGAGGTAAAGGCCCTCAAGAAAAGGATTGCTGAGCTAGAAAAAGAGCTCACACTGGACAAAGTTACATCAGAGCTTAAAAGGGTCATCTGGGGCAATATTGGCCAGTCTATAACAGACCAGTGGGAGTATATTGAGGTCATACATGAGCAAATAGCGCTCGTTGGAAGAGCACGCAAAGAGATACAAAGGGCAAGGGCATCTCTAGGCAGTATGCCTGAGATTGCTACTAGGATGATAGACGTGCTAAACTACAGGACAAGCTCCCAGCTAATAAAAATGGGAATTGGAAACAGGACAGAGACCATCTCACTAATCAGAAGAGTCTTGACATTAAGAAACCTGATTTAGACCCTGGAAAGAAGAACCCAGGACATGCAAGCAGATATCAATAAATTCCAAAACAGGTTTAGGGCATTACAGGACAGGAGGCTTCCTAGCCCATTGGATCCATCAGGGAAGTTACTCTCACATGAGAAATATGCTAAGAGAGTAAACAATTTTGCAGCAACTCAGATTTCAGAGGCAGCCAGTGCATCAACAGAAGCAGGACCAGTAACAGGGCAGATCCTCTTTAACAGAGTTGAAAATCTATTTTTTATTAGGAGTGAAATTACACATTTATTTGATGAGCCCCCTCACTTTTATAAATATACAGAGGCTGATGAGACCATGGGGTCAATTTTGAAACATCAGTTGCCTTCATCAGAGGTATGGGAAGAGTTGATACGATTACTGTTAAACCAAAGTCAGTAATTGTGATTTTTCCTTTTGAAAATATTTTGAATCTCATACACAGAAGGACAAAGACACATTAGCAGGTATGCAGAAGAGGCTGAGCCAACTCAGCATAGGTATTTGGCCACTACAGCAGCATCAGCAGTCACAGGTGACAGGGCCGAGAAGACACAGGAAGTTACAGCTGCACAGACACGTCATTCAGCAGTTATATCAAAGCGCTCAACCGACTCCGTGAGCCCCAAAGGTCAAGATTGTTCTGACAGGAGTTAAGAGCCTTTATAGTTCATTAAAGATTGCAATAACTTTTCATCTGCATTCTCTGAACGAGTTAGTGGAGATATTTTCCCTCTCATATGACTCAATGCCTGAGATATTTTGTAATAGACTTCTATATATTCCCCCTCGCATTTGTTAGCAGGGGTTGGACATTGGATGTAAGAAATCTTTTGATATCTATTTTGTTCCTCTTCTATTGTAAATCTTCAGATAATTAATACAAAGGATGATGGGATTTCCAAAGCTTTGTGTCTCTTGATGTCTTGCTGGTGTATGGCTAAATGTTGCAGGATTCCTGCGTATCTCATGACTCAATAAGTTTCTCTTGTTACTATTTGTTATATGTTTGTTATCTTTCATATATCATTCACGTTTTCTATGCTTTAAATCGCTAATAGCGAGGAAAAAGAATAGCCTTAGGATTTAATCACAGATTACCCTGAACTCAATCTAAGCTATTATAAATGTTTTCTTCAGTTATGGTAATGAAAGTGTAATTCTTAATTGCTACCTTTCACACTATATCAGCACAGTGATCTATTGTTTCAGGAATTCAAGTATTGCTCCTGAGGAATAGGTCCCTTTCTCACATCCCAGCTCAATGAAGAATTCTTAACTGCTCTTCACTGGTTGATTCACACTTCACCCTCACAATTTATATTTTGTTTTATGAAATATATAAAGGCCCTGTAATTCCAGCTGCACTAAGCCAGGATCTCAAGGAAACAACAGTTGCAGATCCCATTGCCCAATGGATTAATTTACCTGCAGAGAACATTACAAAACTATCAGAAAACATCCTCCCAACCAAACAAAAACAAACAAACCTTTACTTGATAACTAGCCTAAAACTCCATAAAAACAGTGACAAACCTTATAGAGAGAGCCCTCTCTGATTACAGCTGGGCTAAAAGCTGTAGTCCAAAGATTGGTTAGTGGTTACCCCGGCCGTATTCCCTTGGGAGTCATAGGGAACAACCTGGGTGTTAACATAAATGGCGACTCCGCTGGGGACCTTCAGGATTTTCTGATTACTGTTTGTCTCCTGAAGTTACACTTGAAATCTGAATATCAGTCAAGAGGCCTTCAAAACTGTTTCTGTTCCAACATTTGCAGTTTTAGGGAAGAGCTGATTCAGTTATCTTTATACTAGTTTGAGATGTATATAGGCTTTCAAACTCTTGTCCAGTCCTTGCAATATAAACTTTTCCAAAACTTGAAAGACTAGCTCGGAAGTTGGCTCCCAAGAAGAATCTTCGGTACACTAGGGCCAATCCTGACCCAAATCCTCCCCTTGTCTTTGAAAATCCTAATACAATCTCTAAATTTGTTAAAGGCAGCAAGGGCCAGATAGTCTTGCTGACTTAAGTCCAGAGACAGTTTACCTCAACCCCATTTCCACTCCAATTAAGGTTCTTTTCTGTCCACTCCTAATTCTCCTAGTTCCCCATCCACATCTCAAAGCCCTCCTCCCACATCTTCTTCCCTTGCACATATTCCCTTGACCAACACTCTAGGTTCTTCTATACCTGTTTCCCCTGTGGTATCTATTGTTCCTTTTGTCCCAGTTGTAGTTGTTAATCCCCCAAACCCTGTGAATATGGCTATGAGATATGCACCTTTGCAATTACCTGCTAATCCTGCAGCTTTACCTCAGGATTACCAAGCCAAAATCTCATATTTTGACTCCACTGGCCCTTACTCTGCCATTCAACATGCCAAGAGGATGCAGGATCACTTTGAGAACTATGAGATAGATGATGATAGTGTGAGGATGAGGATTTTTGTTCAAAGCCTAACAGGTGATGTCCGAACTTGGTTCAGATCACTGCCTGTAAATACCATCACAACCCCTGATGAGCTTTACCAAGCCTTCACTAACAGATGGGAGAAGAAGAAATATCCCCTGCACATACTTGGTGAATATGACACAATCAAGAGAGGTCCTCAAGAGACTGTTCTGGAGTATTGTGCTAGGTTTAATAATGTATACAATGCAATACCCCAGAATTTAAGACCTCCCCCTGATTTGGCCTATACAAGTTCCCTGATGGATTTGATCCTGATATGGCTTATCAATTAAAGGAAAGAGCCCCTCAAACCCTTGAAGATGCACAAAAAGTTGCTGTCACAGTTGAGGCTAACCTAATTGCTAAGAGGAACAGGGCAAGATTAGAAAAAAGAGTCGCCTTCAAAGAGGAACCCTCAGCCTTTGACCAGAAATTGGATGCAATACTTTCTGGTATGAAGAGGTTGGGTGATAGGGTAGAATCTGTGGAGAGGAAGTCTTCATGGGAAGCATCACCAAACAACTCCAACAGGAATCCGAACTTTAGGAGGAATCAAAACCCTAATTTGGGTAAGGCTAATAATGATCCAGAAATAAGACCTCCATTTCAAGAAAACTATGGTGAAACATCCACATCATAGGAACAAGTGGATGATACCCATATCGACCTAATGGGCCTTGATGATGAGCACCAAGTCTTCCTAAGTCAAGAAGATCATGAAGAAGAAGACAGTAAACAGTTCCAAACAAAGTCGGGTGAATCATTTGATTTCAAACAAGGCTATGACACCGCTGTCTATGAAGTCCATAAACAATACAAACTAAGAAGTAGGACTATAAATATAACACAGCCTGAAAAAACCAAGGATAGACTGCAGCCCAAGATTTCCATAGTAACAGAACCAATGAATACAACTGATTCACACACAAAGGAAGTGATTATTGAAGAAGTTACTGAACAAACACAAAATCCACAAGCTACATCATCTATACCTCCCAATCTAAGCAAAAGGCCTCAAGAGTCGAATGAAAAACACAAGCCCCAAGATCAAGAAGAAACTTTGCCAAATAAGGAAAAGGTGGTCACCCACAACATTAAGGCCCAGTTTGAAAAACCCTTTGACTTGGAGGCTGAAATCGGCAAAC
>APFE031132014.1:14111-30977 GCA_000404065.3 Pinus taeda
CAACTTGGTTCATTTCTCCTTTGGAACATGTACATATGCATCACATCCAAATACCCTCAGATGTGAAAGAGAGGGTTTCTTACCAGTCCATACCTCTTATGGATTCTTATCCTCCAACGCTAATGAAGGTGACCTGTTAACCTGGTAACATGCAGTATCCACCACCTCTACCTAGAATTCTTGTCCTAACCCGACACCAATGAGCATGCTTTCTACCCTTTCCATCAACGTCTTGTTCATTCTTTCTGCAACTCCATTTTGCTAAGGTGTATATGGAGTAGTCTTATGTCATGATATACCACACTTCTTACAAAATTCTTCAAATTCCTTGCTGCAAAACTCTCCACCATTATCTATCCTCAACCCCTTTATCTTCTTCTTTGTTTGATTTTCCACAAGAGCCTTAAATTCTTTAAGTCAAAGACTTCAGATTTCTTCTTAAGGAAATATATCCATTTATTCCTTGAGAAGTTATAAATGATACATAGTACACAGACTTACCCAGTGATGGAACCTTCACAGGCCCAAATACATCACTGTGCACAAGTTCTAATATATGTTTCAACCTCTTTCTACCAGAGGGGAAACTCACCCAATTCTGCTTCCCATATACACAATTTTCACAGAAAGCAAAATCCAGAGAGCTATTTCTCATACTTTCTACAATACCTTTACCATGAAGTATTCAAAGGCCTTTCTCTCCAATATGTCCAAGCCTTTGATGCCACAACATGGTTTTCTCTCCAGAGACCACTAGATTTTTTGCTCCACTTTCAAGAACCACAGAATTGTTGTCCCCGTCAACAACAGTGCTACCTTGTAGCTTGTACAGATTTCCAATCCGAATGCCCCGTGTCAATACCAGTGCTCTTCAAACCATTTTTTAGGTATCCTTCTCGAATGCTGTTTTTACACCTACAAAATCCAACTTGCTTACAGAAATCGGATTTCTAGCCAATCCAGGAATATGTAGAACACCTGGAAGTGTTCTACCCCTTCCACCTTGCAACTTCAATTTTGTTTTTCTATAACCAATTATTCTAGCCTTCCTGTCATCCCCCAAGAAGACATCACCACAATCATATTTCTCATACTCGCAGAACCACTCTCTATGGGGAGTGAAGTGAAAGGATGCACCTGAGTCAATCAACCATGCCTTGTGATCTACATGTGTACATGAAGAAGCCAAGTACAAATCCGCACCTTCATTTGAGGTGGTTTTTACCTCTGCAAAAGGAGCATCATCTGATCCCTTTCCTTTATCAGGAGATTTAGATTTAAAGTCCCTTTTGCAGTGCCCTTCCTTTCCGCATTTCCAGCACACCACCTTTACAGGTTCTCCTGGAGATTTAGATCTCCCTCTAGATTTAGATATCCCACTTGATGACTTATTTTTGTTTCTGTTCTGGGACCGTCTTCATATAGACAAGGCATCACCATTTTGGCTCTCCATATTTTTTCATCTCATCTCCTCCATCAGCAAGGATGAGACTATTTCATCAAACTGCAAGGCAGTTGCATTGCTACCTATTGCAATAACCAGACTATCCCACGAATCTGGTAGAGAATACAACAAACTGATGCACTTATCTTCATCTAAAATTTTAATATCAACAGATGCTAACTGACTTACCATAGTATTAAATACATTCATATGCTCTATCACTGAGTCTCCATCTTTCATCCTCAGGCTATACAACTTTTTCCATAAGAACACTTTATTCACTAAAGACATAGATCGGTACAAAGTTCCTAGCTTGTCCCACAAAGCCTTCGTCGTAGCTTCCCTTGATTTATTCAACAATACTGAATCTAAGACACATAATCATATTGTGCTCTTTGCCTTCCGATCCAACTTCTTCCATTCTTTATGGGACACTCTCGTTGGTTTAGTACCCGGATCTATTGTGATCCACTAATCTTTATCCACCAACAGATCCTCCATCTTGAGTTTCCGCAACTCAAAACTCTGACCATTATATTTCTCTATCTCTATCTTCCCACTGCTCAACATCTTCTTTCACCAACAGAATTAATCTAGCAAATCTCCCACTGAACAGGGTCTAGCCCAGGCCTGAGCGAAACCCCTCAGCAACAAAGACATCCCCTTGAAGCCAAAACAACTCCAATACCAAACATAGGTTTTAACCCCATACAGAAATTACCTACATACGAATTCTAAAACAGAGAAAATAAATAATGCAAGAGCATCACACATAAAACACATATACACAGAGATTCCCCTGGATCCGAAAATCGGGACTACCAGCTTGATTTTTCATGATGTTCCTTTCAATGTTAAAATACATATTTATACATGTTGAAGCATCCAATACCATGGACCGAAAGCCATCGTATCCAAAACCATGGACCGAAAACCATCTCGTCCAAAAAACATGTGCGCAAATCACGCACAAAACCATAAGTGGGTCCGCCCAACCTAACATATGGTGCAAAACCAAAATTTTATGGGGCACTGCCTCGGACCCCATAAAGTTGGGTTACATGTACCCCTCAAACCCCCTGTGACCTGGCCCCCTCTAACCCCTAGTTAACTACGTGGGCTAGTCATGGAAAGAATATAACACAACCGAACATTCACCATTTCCAATGTCTTTTTGTTATCTTGGGTTCCCTTAATACGGTTTTGCATGGAATTATCATTATATAGCCTTATTGAGATCATTGTCATTAATAACATATATCATGTCCCTAAATCTAACCAAACCATATGCTATGAAACTATAGTCTACATCATGATCACTTGTACCTTGTTATAACCTGTGTGTAAGCTCCATGTACCTATCATCATGTTGTCCTTCCTGTAAAATATGATCCTATAAGTTTTTCTCATAAGAACACGTAGTTTCTATATGATTCACATACAATCTCATGCTAAGAGCATCTACAACCATGTTTTCCTTTCCCTTAATATACTAGATCTCAAAGTCAAAATTGCTAATGGTGGCCAACCATCTAGATTTCTTAGCATTTAGATTCAGTTGGTAAAATATATACCTTAATCTACTTTTATCACTCATCAATACAAACCTCCGTCCAAGAATATAATGCCTCCATACCTTCAATTCATGGATGATTTCTACTAACTCAAGATCATGTGTCAGATAATTCTACTCATGCACATTCAACTTTTGTGACTCATAGAGAACTATCTATCCTTACTACATTAAGACTTCACCAAATCCTCTCTTGCAAGCATTTGTACACACCACAAACTCCTTGTCTAGATCTATAATGTTTAAGAATGAAGCATTTGTCAACAACTTCTTCAATTGTTCAAAACTTGTTGCACATTCCTCGGTCCATTCAAATTTCTTATGTTGCCTCTGCAGTGATGTAATTTCATATGCCATCTAAGAGAATTTCCTGATGATCCTCCTATAATAACCTACAAGCCTCATAAATTATCTTACATCATCCACATTTCTAGGAACTTCCCACTCCATAATGGCACTTATCTTATATTGGTCCACTGATATGCCTTCCATGTAAACAACATGTCCCAAGTGATGTACCTTTGTCTGAAAGAAACTACATTTTCTAGGCTTGGAATACACTTTATGCTCTCTTGGGAATCTCAACACTGCTTCTAAGTGTTTTTTTTTCTCTTCATCATTCTTAGAATATATCAATATATCATCAATTAATACAATGACAAGCTTGTACACATAAGGGCACAACACACTATTAATCAAGCGCATAAAAGTGGATGGAGCATTAGTCAAACAAAATGGAACTACAACAAACTCATAATTCCCATAACTGGTCCGAAAACTAGTCTTGTATATGTCCTCTTATTTAATGTGTACCTGATGATATATGGATCTCAAGTCAATCTTCAAGAACATTGTTGCTCCCTTAAACTGCTTGAGCAAGTCATCAATCCTTAGAAATAGATACGTGTTCTTTATGGTCACCTTGTTACACTACCTATAATCAATGCACAACTTGAGAGTACATCCTTCTTCTTCATAAACAACACTGGTGCACCCCAAGGAGATACTCTTAACCTAATGTATCCCTTATCAAGAATTTAGTTCAACTTCAGCTTCAACTCGACTAACGTTGGTGTGCTCATCCTGTAAAGTGCCTTTGATGTTGGTGTTGCCCTTGGTACCAACTCAATAGAGAAGTCCACTTCTCTGTGAGGTGGTAACTATGAAATATCTGCTAGAAACACATCATAAAACTACTGCAATATTGGGTAAATATTCATAGCTTTTCCATCCTCAGCGTCTTTACCTTTATCATTAGAAACATACACTTCGAATAACACACACCCATTTCTATGAAAAAAATTTCCTGCATAGTTGTCACCATTCTAACTAATCTAGATTTCTTCTTACCCTTCAAGATTATATGTTCCACATTGTCATCCAAGCATTCAATATCTTTTGTCATAGAATTCCACCTTAGTCCTATGAAGATACAACTAGTCCATAACCAAAAGCATACTATATGATCCAAATAGAAGTACATTCAAATGTGTTGAGGTAGGAATACCATTCAACTTGAATGCACAAGATCTTACCAAATTATGAACTCTCTTCTTTTTTCCTATAGCCAACTACACTAGCCATGATTATGCATGCACTTCTTTATTTAAACCACACGTATCCACTAAGTCAGGACTTACATAAATATAATTAGATCCACAATCAATCAAAATAGAAACAACTTGGTCACAAAGCTTACCATCCATCTTGATAATAGATGTCTAGTGATATGTCTTCTTATTATCCAGCGATGTAGAAATTCATGCAATGATCTGCCAAAAATCTCCAACTATCTGCGCATCCTATGCACTATAAATCAAAGGGCTAGCACCCTTATTCTGTGGAAAATCCATCTTGAGATGCTCCTTGCCACATATCCAACACTGCAACTGCCCATTACCATCACATTTATATTTTTTTCCCTCCAAAATGTGATCCATTAAACTTCTTGTAAGGTGAAACATTTTCTTTCTCTCCTATATTCTGAGATCTTGTTCACTTTGACTCTCATTTAACTTTAGATTATCCTTCCCTTTCCAACCTTTCTGATATTCTTTTTTACGCTTTGATTGCTCATAAAAATTTCCCAATAACTTATTTAAGTAACAAAGGCTCATCATACTCAATCTGATCTCTAAATGCTAATGGAAACCCATTGACAAATATCTGAACTTTGGAAATTGTATCCTTAATATATGGTACATACCTCAACAACTCTATGAATTTAGTCGTATACTCCTCATCCATCATCAACCCCATATTTAGCTCATATAATTCCTTGGCTTTGTTGTCATAGTACCTCTCTGACAAAAATTTCTTCCTAAAATTTCTCTTGAATTCATGCCAACTCAACTCCTCTATCTTAATGTATCTAAACCACTTCACATCTTCCCACCAAATGTCTTCTTTGAAACTTCTTATTTTTTCCTTCAAACTTATCAATGTGTCTCCTATGTCAAAAGAGTTCCCACCACCATGTTGCTCATCTGACCCATAGGGAGAGTCTCATGAACTATATTCTACCATCTTGCTAGTCATGTTTGATATTCTTCATGTAAGTATACCATGTCATCTTAAACGAAGACATAAAATAATAAACATACCTCGGTATCATTTATGGGAGGATATTTCGTCTATGAGATCAACTAGATTAGTGCTTTACATGTACAAACATAATAATATAAGTACATAAAAATAATTTCAACCATTATCCAATTATCATGCATGATCATACCAACCACATACCATGACATCATGCATGACAACTATAAACATGTCAATGTATGCATAACAACATATAGACACTGACATGCATAAAAGTGCATAATTGACACGCACTCACAACAAATACATCCAAAAACAACACCATCAACTTTCACATGGCGACACAACTACAACCATGCCTACAAAACAAGTACATAGAACACAAGCGTAAAGAACACATATCCAACTGACATGTATGCATGACTACCACATTCCACCCATCCAATCCAAGTTGTGAATCATGCTTTTATACCACTCTGTAATACCCTCCTCCCACATTTACCCAAGTTAACCAGTCCACTATGAAAAACATGTGATGAAGATTTAATATGATGTGCTTCAAATCCCCATGTATAGCTAAGGAAGCAAAACTTAATAAACAAAACCGAAATGACCTTTCTCAATAGCTATAAAACCATCAAGAGACAACCAAACCTTCCAAGTGCCCAAACCTAGAGCGAACTTGTCATTGTACTGAGCTAGAACACTAATCACTCCCATGAAAAGATATGCACGCGCATTAAACCCTCCAGTTGCTCCCATATCAAGGCATGCATGTGACTATGGTCTTTATCATTTAGTTCTAAGACAAGGACGCAAAATTATGTGCCATTTTTTCTAGGCTAGGTCTCAAGCCTCTGCCTAAAACTTCATGAAACTTCCAGAGATGATAAATAACAATGAATTAAAGCTAACAATGAAAACATTGTTACAAGGACTTGACCTTACCACTACTAGCCATGAAAGGAATTTCGTCAAACATATCACAAACATGTAATCTATAGGTCATAACCACAAATCTTAGAATAGGGTTCTCATACTTGTTTCAAAATCATCAAGAAGAATCGATGTCTTATAACAATAAATGAATTATCATCTATTAGTTCATATTATCAGTTGCATTTCTTATACTAATAAAATCATGATCAAAGCCATAACCAAAGTCCGTCATGAATAATGCTTATAACCAGCATATAACCAACAAATTAGCAAGAGTACAATATCCATAAAAACCACATATTAAAAAGTAAATTTACACATGAAAAACCAAAGGAAAGTAAGTTCTTATTAATGTATGCATAACCCAACCAACTCAAGGACTTCCACAAATCACCAGACCATACATTGGGCTAAACAAAATCTTCATTTTAGCCAATCACCCTCGTGCCATATTCTAATCATGAATGTGGGACTCGCAAAAGAACCAATCAAGGATTCCTTGGTCTTTACTGTATATCCACGAAGGGATTCCTAGGCCTGAAACCCTCATCAATACGAACATCCTTTACTGCAATCCCTCCGGATAGCTAGGCCCCAAACAAGCATGGATTCCACCAGATTGCTCCACCTAAATCGTGAGGAATTTGTGCATCTCCACCTCTTGATTTTACTATGTATCCCACCATTACTAGTAAAAGGATTCCTAGGCCTATGAGGTCGCCACCCTCTCGGCTGTATTGTGTACCCTTCCATTACCTATCAAGGGATTCCTAGGCCCAATCAAGGGTAATCATAATTAGGCTTTACTATATATCCCACCAAGGGATTCCTAGGCCTTGTCATTGATAATGGGACCACCACACTCAGCTTTGAATCAATCTGGTAATACATCCCAACCAAAAAAGATAGAAGCCCATCACACCATAACTATCTGGAAATGAAAATGGAAGGCCGAAAACCACTAGCACACCTAGCATGACCTATGCCAATGACAACAAGAGAACCAAAAACACACATTCATGTACCATGCATGCAAAAAATAGTAAGGAAATCATACATCTAACTCGATACATGCAAGTAATTGCACTGTAGCTACTTGATTCCCTCTCTTCCTTACTTGACCCTTGTTTCCGATTATTTTCTTGTCCTTCTTTTGCCTTCTTTCCTCCAATGCTAGAGTACTCCAAGAATACTCTAAGTGTCCAATAGTATGAGAGAGTAGAGAGAATAGAGAGCACTCCAAAATTGAACTAACAAAAGGTTGTGAATTGATTCTCAAAAGCCTTTTTATTAATTAGGCCTCTATTTTCTTAATTTTCCATTAGTTTCCTTCATTTTCCTCCTCACATGCAACCTGTGACCTTTCACCTTCCTTTTCTCCTAATTTTCAATATTTTCATAAATAAAATGCCAATTAATGTCTCTTTTCCTTTCCAAGGTATTTTCCATTGCCTTTGTTAATTTCCCTTATCCATAATAAACCAAATGAACACCCACACTATGATGTTTTTCCCAACATTTAGCTTGGAGTATGTGTCCCATGACCTCAGTTATTATTTTGCCCTTATTAAATTTATTACATTTATTTTTGACCAAGTTTGTTACAGAAGAATTATGGAGATCAACGCAGGGCATTTAAGGAGTTTCAAGGTGGGGAGCATGTGTAGTTACGCATGAAGCCCAAGAAGAGCTCCTTAAGGATTGGGTCATGTGTGAAGTTGGCACCTCAGTTTTCTAGGCCTTTTGAGATCCTTGAAAGGATTGGACCAGTGGCCTACAAACTTGCACTACCTTTGAAAGTGAAATTCCATGATGTCTTTCATGTTTCATTTCTTAAAATATATGTGAAATATGTTGACCATGTGATTGATTGGTATTTATTACAAGTAGAGCTAAAAGAATAATTCTAGCTAGAACCTCAATGAATTTTGCATCGAAAACAACTCATGCTCTGGAACCAAGAAATCGAGCAAGTTAAAGTGCATTGGAAGCACTTTGGACCCAATCAAGCTACATGGGAGATGGTTGATCAGATGCAGACTATGTATCATTATTTATTCACTGGTTGAGCGAACATGCTTTGATAGATGTTTTAATGTTGTGTTTTGGTCATGTCTATATATGCATATGTTGTAAATACAACATCGAGTTATGTTATAAAGCTCTGATAATCAGTATCGTGTTCATGATATTTTGGTTATGTTTCCATTAGATGGATATGATGTAAATATTGCACTGAGATGTGTTTTAAAGCTCCATAGGAAGCATGTGTTTGTTGGTTTATAAGTGTCATTGAACACCGAGAATAGTGTTCCCCCAAGGGAAAGGGTTCTGTAACAACCCCAATTAAAAATACATGTAATATTGTCAATAAACGCAAAACAAGACCAAGGTCATTGGACATGTATTCCAAGTTGAACGTTGAGGAAACATCCTAGTGGGTGTTCATGTGGTTTATTATGGCTAAGGAAATTGGAAGAGGCGTTAGAAAAGGCTTTGAAAAGGCATGAGACATTAACTGACATTTTATTTATGAAAATATTAGAAATTAGGAGAAAAGGAAGGTGAAGGTCACAAGTTGCATGCGAGGAGGAAAATCAAGGGAAAATAGAGTAAATTGAAGAAAATAGAGGCCTCAATGATAAAAAGGTTTTTTGAGGGTTAGTTCACAACCTTTTTTCAGTTTTATATTGGTGCTCTCTCTCTCTCTCTCTCTTTGTTCTCTCATACTCTTGCACACTTAGAGAATTATTGGAGTACTCTAGAATTGGAGGAAGGAAGGAAAAGAAAGGAAAAGAAAGAAAAGGGAAGCAAGGGTCAAGCGAGGAAGAGTTCGATCAAGCAGCTACAATAGGATTGGTTGTAGGTATTGAGTTGCATGTATGATTTCCTTGCTAGTTTGGACATGCATGGTACATGCATGTGTATATTTGGTTCTCTTGTTGTCATTGGCATGGCATTTTCCAGGTGTGATAGTGGTTCATCTTTGCCTTGCCATTTTCGGATAACCATGGTGTGATGGGGTTATTTTACCTAGTTGAGCTTTGGATTTCCATATGGTTTTGGAACCAAGTGAGGTGGTATCAATAAAATTCCCAAGGGCCTAGGAATCCCTTGACCGGTAATAGCAAGATTGTAGTAAAGCCTAAGGTTGGATGAGGAAATTCCTCAAGGTATTGGTGAAGAAATCTGAAGGCATCTAAGCTTGTTTACAGCCTAGTGATCCCTTGACTGATTTTGGTGGGATTGAAATAAATCCTGGTAGTGCATGTTTATTTTTTGCGCCTAAGAATCCGTTAACTAGTAATGGCGGGATTATGATAAAGCCTAGTTGTGTAAATAATTATTTCTATCCTAGGAGTCCCTTGAATAGTTTTGGTAGGATTGTGGTAAAGTCTAAGGAAGCCCTGGTTTTTTGTTGTGAGTCCCACATTCACACTTGGAATATGGCATGGGGATGATTGATTGAAAGAAAGACTTGGTTCAACCCAATCTATGGTTGGGTGGTACGTGGAAGTCTCTGATTTGGTTGGATTTGCATATATTAATAAGAGCTATTTTCCTATTTTATTTCATGAGGATTTATACTTGCTATTATGTGTCTTTGATGGTTGTTGTATCATTTTTAATATTATGGTTATATGTTGGTTATAAGCATGGGTTTATGACATATTCTAGTTATGGCTCTTATCATGTTTTGATTGGTAAATGAATGGATGACCTAATATATGATAATCTGGTTATTAAGAGAGGGAATTAGACATTCTTGATGTTTTTCAGAAAAGTATGAGGCCTCTATGTTCAAATATGCATTTACGACCTATAGATTACATGTTGACTATGTTTTTGACGAAATTCTTGTCATGGTTAGGCCTTATCAAGTCAATTTCTTATCTAATTTTTGAATTAGTGGCTTTGTCCTTGTGTCATTCATCATTTTTTAAAGTTATATCGAGTTCTTGAAGAGGTATGCATCCTAGCCCTAGAAACATTGCCCAGATCTTGGGGTCACTTACACAGGACTGGGTAATTTAGATTTTAGTCATTGGGATGAAGGGTTATCCATGTGACAAGAGGCTTATAGTCGCTAGCTTTCCTTGTTATGTAAGTGACTTAGAGTCTAGGTCAGTGAAAAAGAAATTTAGGTTAGGGTTTGGGCACATGTAGTCATTTTTTAGCTATGAGGGACCCTGCAACTCCTCAAAAATGTCAGCAAAGTTTTAGTTTGTCGATTCCACTTCCTTAACTATACCTAGGAAGTTGAGTCACCCCATAGAAATGCTTCGTCACATATTTACCCCAATGGACCAGTGAACTTGGGTAAGTGTGGGAGGAGAGTGGTTACAAAGATGTCATAGATACCCACTGCTACCCATTCTTGAAGAAACTATTCATTTAAAATGTGTCTTTGATTAGGTTACTTGTTTTCACATTACATTGAGTGGAACAGTACAATGGACTCCCTATCTAAAGCTAATGCTCCACAAGATTTGGAAATTTGGAAAACCTTTGAACAATTAGGCGATTAAACATAAGAGTACTTTTGTATGGCATTCATTCATGGTTAACAGCAGGCTCAATAATAGGAATACTTTATATATATGATATTTATTTTTTCTTTTTGTTGATGTTTCATGACATGGATAGTGGATGATTATTATTTATCTAACATATATATATCGATTATATATTATAAATATATATATTATATATATATATATATATATATATATAATTATATATAATATAGATAAGAAATAATATATATATATACTTTGCAGAGAGACTATATGACTAAACAGAGGCATACACACGATTTACAATTTATTTTGGATGAAATGAATAATAATGCATGGTGATACATCAAAAGTGAAATGTAATCATATTCAATAAAAAATTTATGATTTTTTCTAAGGAGAAAAACCCATCATTCTTAAGAACTAAAATTGTATTATTTTAATATTTTTTAAATGTTAAGTATTAGCACCATTTGAATATGTAAATGATTATTGATTTTTCATCTTCAATCATAAAAATACTCTTATATATATATATTATTAGTATATTATATATATATATATATATATATATATATATATATTATATATATATATATATATAGATATATTATAATAATATATATATATTAGTGGTTCATAGACACTAAGTGATGCTATATCCATGGGAAAATCCATTTATGTCTACCCACAGACCAAACTAATAAGGCCTAACCTCAAAGACATCAAGGATATTTGACCTTGTGGCCTCCCAATTGGTGAGGTACTTAGAAACACATATATTGTAAGCACAATTGCTACATTCCCTCCGCACACTCGTTCTCTTGCACATACCCATATTCCGCACATCCTTTATTTTGCACACATCCTGAACTTCATACACCTTTTGTTCTTCTCACCTACTTCCACACTTGGATCTTTTCTTAAAAAAATGGCCACCTTAAAAAACATTTTGTGTATAAGTTTAAAGAACCATATCATTATTTATATATTTAAACTTCAACACAAAATCCTTTTCTTCACCAAAATAATTATCATTTCACTACAACTTCTTAGAAAAATATTTTTCATTCATATAATTGAAAGATGCAATAGAGTAGTATCAACCCAACAAATGTAAAGAACAAGGAATTAAGTCTCACCTTTGCCCCTCTAAACCTACTTTTATTTTGTAAGAAAGTTATTAGGTTTATATTAAACAAAGAACAAAATATACAAAGTAATTTATTACTCATCAGTCACTTGGGAAACCATCTCAATGGAAATATATCAAAGTTATTTTCCATGGATTTTGTACTAGATTACAATTAGTTAGGTCTCTTGAGGTATATTCTGAGAGAAAGGAGAAATTCACTATATATATTGAGCTAGCCTAAGTTTTATCTATAATATGGCCTCTAAAAAAAGAAACAAAAAAGGAATAAACCAAATCACTTTGAGGAGGGGAGATGGTATCCTCTTCAAAAAAGGCATACCTTACAACCTTAGTAGTTTCTTCCTCCACCAATTTTACCTTCATGGTAATGGAAAACACACAATGATTTTCTTGTTGAATCTAGAGTTGAAGAGTATTGAAACAAAGTAAAATACCAATGTAACCTCCATTTCTCTCCACCAAAACCTTTCCATCATAGCTTTTATTTACCATTAAATGTCAACATTATGATAATAATTCATGTTTCTATTATTGATGTTTCCCATATTCGACATCCAATTTACAATGTTAGTGTCAAATTCATCATCATTGTCCAATTGTGTTCTGCTTGAGCCTTTTTAATTATTATTTCAAGCTCTACCATAATTTATTGGAGATGTCTGCAAATGAAAGGATCAAGTAGAGGACTTTAAATTAAGCCAAGCCCCCTTAAGAGTGGTATCGTAGTGCTAATATTGCACAAACCTAATGGAGTTAACACAAAATATTAAGAAAGATATAATAGGGAAGAGTGATGATAGGTTGTGTACATGAACTAGAGATGGAAGCCTAAGCTCAATGGTTGAAATCAAGAAAATGGGGAGAAACCAAGGAGGATAAAATAGGGTTTGAAATAAAAGTGAGAGAGAAAGAAAATCAAAGAAGTAATTTAGGGAATAAACCAAGTGCAATTAGAGACACCATCCTAGATAGAAGGAATCCAACCAAAAAATAAAAAACAAACCATTGCATTTGAAAAATATAAGTGGATTAGTTGTTGTGTATTCCATAATTCCAAAATGAGGCCAACCTAATTCAATTGATTATTATAAGATATAGTCAATCCTCAAACCAGTTCCCATAAAATTATCCTTCAATCCATGAACTGCCTCTATACTATTGATATTCACACTCACTAGACCATAATGAATTTCCAAACTTCCAATACCCCTAGCAGACTTCATGGCAAGGTCATGGAAGTATTAGTTAATCCAATCATCTCATTAAATGTATGACAAACTAAGGGAAATTAAATTTGGATATTAATGGAATTGCAAGGGCCCATCCTTGTCACCCCATTTGGGGAAGGAGTATCCATCCCTACTATATACTTTCATGCCATAGATGAAGGTGTGTGAGAGCTAGGATTTCATTTCTAATATAAAATAATTTGAGTATATGAGATTCCTTGATTAGCTAGTTTATTCACAAATTTTTTTATCATTCTTTTATAAAGAGAGGTAAAGATATAAATAATTTTGGGGAAGGAGAGAATCGATGCATTCTAAGCCAAATTTCAGGTCCCATCCCTTTATTTGTTATCGTTGTCCAACGTGGTAATTTTTTTAGCATTTGGATTATAGTTTGAGAGTCACCCTCAATGGTCGATGGATGTCATATTATAAAGCATAAATCTTTGTGATATTATTTTATATATACCTAGATATCCAACATACATCTAAATAATTTCACCGGTCTCATTTATAAATACTCCTCCAATTCTTGCAAGAGTAAGGTTCCCTTCTAAGGTAGCATCAAAATATAATTTGATAAAATCAAAGGGTGGAGGAGGCTATTTGCATAGAATATTCTTAGCTATATCTCAAGGATGTTTAATTAGTATAGGATTATTGGGTTAGTGCAAAGGGATTTTGGGATCATGGCTTGATGTTAAATGAGAAAGAAACTCTTGATTAGACCAAGGAGAAACGAGGAATGTTTCTTTCACTTCTAGCATCAATATTTAATCATAGATTGTATATAGAGTAAATGAGAGGGTTTTAAGGATTCTTCTATTTATTTCCTTCCACGATTCCAAAAGTATAAATCATGGGAAAAGTTTGCTCATATAGGTTTTCAACAAAAGTGTTTAAAATATATTATGTAGATTCCTCCTCCATACCATAGAGACAACAATATGATGGTTCTTAGAAGCCTTGTTTGATTAAGTTATCCTAGGTTGGAATTTTTTCTTTCACCAAGAACCAGAGAGAAAAATATACAGTCAACCGCCTATTTTTCTTCCAAATTTATAATTTAAGAAATTTAGATAGGCCATTTACTAAGTGATAAGACACTTTGGGATTAAATTTCCCACCTAGTGTCCTAGTGAGGTAGCTCAATTGGTGATCAAAGTAATGTGAGTCTATGGTAACTAAGTGTTTGAAGGTTTATATCCCCCTGGTTGCGACCTATTTTACAGAGACGAGGACAAGTCATAGACATTTATAGGTTTATTGGTAGCCCCATGTCATGTGATCTATTAAGTTCCTATGTGTTACAAAAAAAAACACCTAATTAATATCAAAAATGTAATTTATCTTCTACTTCATGAACTTTTATTTTTCTATTAATGAACTCTTCCTATAATTTTTCCCAATTAAAATAAATAATGAGAATGCCCTAATTTTCCTTAGTATGCCAAGACCTACAATGATTATTAGGTTGTAGAGAGGCACAATAGTTTTTTGGTTGCATTTTTCCTTTATTGATCATGTTATTTGGAATCCATATCATACTCTCAAGATAACTCCACTTTCATTATTTCTACCAAGAGTCATCCTAGAATAATATTGTATGACCAATTTCGGATTCCTACAAATAATTCTTTTGAAGAAGATGTTTTCTCAGCCAAGCAACATTCCATATTAAGGAGACTTCATAGTGGCCATCCATATGGATCAGATCTTTATTTGTAATATTGTGAATAATTTTTCTCCTACATATCTCATCCCATTGTGTAGATCTATCTTGAATCGAGCAACACCAATTTTTAGCTCAAAGATATGAGCTACAATTTCTATGTCTCGTGGCACAAAGGATCTTACTATTTTTCGAGAGAAAATTTTATGATAGGAAACCAAGGACCATTTTCTATATTTATTGGCTCCACCCTAGAGGAAGGAGGATTTCATGTTATGAATGGATTTGGGTACAAACTTGGATGCAAAAACAATTGAAAAGAGGTAAAGCAACTTTTGTTGGGGGACAAATTTGAGATGAGTAAGAAAAACCATGATGTTAAGAGAACAAAAAATATCTGTTCCACCATTTGCAATAGGAGGATGATGAAGCGATAGGGACCAACTAGCTTGATATATGGGTATATTATATATGGATATATGGTTCCACTGATAGCCAACTCGTTGAAGAAGTAGCGTATCCGGGTCGCAGAGAAAGATAGAGAGGGGGTTACAGATTGATAGCTAAAAGCAGGTTACCAAGTTCCAAGAGCAGGGTCATTAGTCTCTAGGAAGAAATCAAGAAGTATGTTATTAATATTCTAATTATGAGAATTTGGACTATCCATTAGGGTAGTGTCCTCCGGAGGCTGAGCCCGTTTGGGTTTATGCCTTATTATCTTTGATTTTGACACAGACATTAGTACCGGGGACCGAGCCCATTATCATTTTTCGGGGGCCGAAACAGTCCGATCTGCATGCATATTTGAAACCACAACCACGGTCAAAGTTTTTTCTTATTAGATTCGATACGCTCCAAGGATGAAGAGATTATATTATTAGTTCGATACGTTCCAAGGATGAGATTACACCCGTGTATATATGAAAGGATTAATTACTTTGACCTCCGGGGACTCAATCTAAGATATTGGTTGGCATTAGCCTTAACAGTATCCAATATAAATCTCACACGGCAAATAGCTTCATGTAATGGACCGTTCTATGCAACCTATTTAACTTATTTTTTCAACAAAGTTAGGCCGTTAAAAAGTTCCCAAAACTTTCATACCAAGGGAATTGCTTTTCCTATTTTTAAAAGGAATATCTTTTCGTTTACGAGACTTTGCTTTCCTTTGCGAGCGTTGTCGCAATATGAGTGGGCAAGCTAATAATTCACGCCAGAATATTATCTTTGGATGATTCAATGCAAAGAAGAGATTTTATTGCCGAGGGATTGAACAATCAAAAAGGGAAAGGAAGAAAGCCTTATCTCAAGTATCTCTTTCACTAGGAATTGAGAAAGCATCACTCATCTTCGATTTGCAGATGACTCAGCATGGTCGGGAAAAACCTGAAACACATTACTTCAAAGAAGCCTTGAACGGATTCTTATCGGATTCTGGCCTGCATATTGACCTATAGAAATCAATGATTGACTTATAGAATACTTCTATTTCCACTCAGATCGGGGCATATCTAGGTTTCAAGATGGATACTGGGTCTATCAAATCTCTGGGAATTCAAATGACAGGTCAATCTTATAGGAAAAGGGACTTATTTTTATTGATGAAGGAGAGGTGGGAGCGGGAGGAGGAATATCTATGGTTGAGGGAAAAAGCCATTTTGGAGTTTTATAAAAACTCCACTGTATAAGTGGCAATTTGGCATTTTCTGAGTCTCTATGTAAAGAGTTGCAAGAAAAAATTTTCTGACAAAGATGTGAATTGGGAAAGAATGGTCGACGAAATCTGAAC
>APFE031132023.1:0-18345 GCA_000404065.3 Pinus taeda
TTTCATCCAATTTTCACAATGGACCCATCAACAACATTGAAGCATCAAATACATTTGTATCAACAAATCTCTGAAACTCAACCATCAATCTCTGAAACCTAATCACCAATCTCTAAACCAATCACAACTGAATCAAACAGTCATTGACAACCCATCATTGAAGAAAGTTACAATCAATCAATTTGATCATTCAGAATATTGTTACCAGGATATAGTCATCAGAACATAGAGCATAACCCAGACCTATGCAACAACAACCAAAAACAACTGAAACTTTAAACTTCACACTTCATAATATATACGCTACTTCCATAAGCTGAACCAGTGTGTATACACCCTTTTACCAAAGGCAACCAATGCACAGATCTGCCAATTCCATATACACTACTTTTACATGTGGAACTGGCGTGTATACGCTGTTTCGCCAAAGCCGACCTATGTACAGATCTGAAAATACTAATTTAAAGTATCACAACTATTTCAGACTTCATCCAGACCTAGATCATCACATTTACATGAAACATGCATCAGAATTCAGATCTATAATGTTTCAAGATCAAACCCCATAAAGCTAAAACATTTAAGTCTTATGAGCCCGGTCCATCAATCTTCGTCAGCCACATAGGTGCTTCCTTAATCCAGATCAAAAACCCATAGCCTGCATGATAGATCTCACAATTTTTAGATATTCGTTACTTGCACACACTTGGCCTAATGATCTTCTCCTCCTTATATAGTCTTAGGCCTTTCTCAATACCATGGATCAGAAACACTTAAAGCCAATACCTTGGACCAATACCATGGACCAAATACCTTGGATCAATACCATGGGTCAAAATAACTTGGACCAAATTCCAAGGACCAAAAATACAACTTTCCAAAATATACTTTCTTTTCCTTTTGTGAAAGTACATGTGTACGTATACGCTCTTCTTGTTCAGTGAACCCACGTGTATACGTGACTTGGCCAAGGTGAACCTGCATATATCTCTTTTTCTTCATTTTCTGAAGTCTAATATGCATTTCTTTGCTATTAACCTGCAGAAATTTGATCTTTCATCTGAGTGAGTTGCCATCAAGGACAACACCTGTATCATAAAGCCAACAAGCTCCCCCTTTGGACTTGATGGCAAAAACAACACCAAGTCACTCTCCCCCTTTGAAATCAAGGGAAAATGGTGGGCCAACATATTCTCCCCATTTGATATACATTATGTTGTCTGTGCTCCCCCTCAGTATATGCTGAATTCTCTGATAGAGCTCCCCCTTTGTTCATGCTGAGATGCACTAAACCATCCATGCTCCCCCTGAGCACATTCAGAGTCTACAAAACTATTTTACAAAGGAATAACATGACTCTATAACTCAGCTAATTGAGTATGAACTTCCTATCACCAATGACTCATGCATACATCAATCTCCCAACCAAGTGGGGATACATCAAATGTTTGTACATGACAAAAACAAGAAATATTACATCATCCATCCCATGCATAGAGTGGGGACAAATTACATCATATGACTCATGAGTCCTTAAATGATATACATGACATTTTTAACAAAGAACAAAGACCTAAATAAGACCATGATAGTCATCGGCAACTATCATACACCATAAGCATCTGTCAGCAACATCAAGATCAATGGTTTGTATACTTCCATCACAAAAAGAGTCACTTGAAATAAGACAATGAGGCGGATCTGAACTGAGTTCTCCTAAGATAAAGCCAACAATGAATTATTAGAAGCATATGCTCCCCCAAAACCATATTAGACCCCTTCTTTTTGAGTCTGGCCCACTGCTTTTCTTCAAACCAATGTATACACGGCTGTGCCCACATAAACATGCGTATGTATGCGACTACCCTTCAATGCGTACAACAATTTTTTCTCTAAAAATAGGTCTTAACAGTAGGATGATGCATCAAATACTCACAGTTTTTGTCTGAGATATTCAAATGTCTCTCTAGGGAGTGGTTTAGTGAATATATCAGCAACCTGTTCTTTGGAGGGAACATACTCCAATTTGACCTTTTGGTCAAGCACTTGTTCACATAGAAAATAATATTTGATAGGTATGTGCTTGGTCTTGGAGTGCATGACTGGATTCTTTGAAATATTTATGGCACTTGTATTATCACATAGAATGGAGATGGGTGGAGTACATGTGATTTGAAGGTCTTGCAGGGTTTGCATCATCCAAAGTAGTTGTGTGCAACAAGATGCAACAACCACATATTATGCTTCAGCTATAGATAATGCAATTGAACTTTGTTTCTTACTGAACTAAGACACTAACCTAGAACCCATATAGAATGCACCACCACTAGTGCTTTTTCTTTCATCAACACTTCCTGCCCAATCTACATCTGTGTATGCATGAAGAGTAATATTTGCCTCTCTAGGATACCATAAAACAAAGTTTTATGTTCCTTGAAGATATTTAAAAATCCTTTTGACTTCCTGAAGATGTGGTTCCTTTGGATTTTCTTGGAATATTCCAACTATTCCTATTTCATGCATGATGTCAGGTCGGTGGATCTACATGTCATCTGATGTATTGCTGCTGATTCATCATATTAGCTGAGACTGCATCCTGTTACCATTGGGGTATATATTGGTTTAGAATCTTCCATGCCATACTTTTTCAAGATTTGTTTGAGATATTTGGTTTGTGAAATAAAGATACCATCTTCATTTTATTTAACTTGTAGACCAAGAAAATAGTTAAGTTCACCAAGCAAGGACATTTCAAATTCTTACTGCATTACTGAAGCAAAATTCTGACTCATGGATTCTTCATTGCTACCAAAAATGATATCATCAACACAAAAAACAATAATTAGCAATTTATCAGAGTCAATATTTATATATAGATTTCTTTCGCTGAACCTTTTGAAAAACCTTAGTGATGTAGATATTTGTCCAAATGGTAATACCATGCCCTTGGAGCCTGTTTTAGACCATAGAGAGCCTTTTTGAGTCTACATACAAGCTTTGCATCGTTTCCAAGAATAAGTCCTTCTAGTTGTTCAATATAAACTTCTTCTTCTAAATCTCCATTAAGGAAAGCATATTTTACATCCATTTGGTATACTTTGAATTTATGAAAACTAGAAAGGGCAAGAAACATCCTTATGGCTTCAAGTCTAGCAACAGGTTCAAACGTTTCTTCAAAATATATACCTTCTTGTTGAGAATATCCCTTACACACAATCTAGCCTTGTTTCTAATGACTTCTCCATTTTCATTTAGCTTGTTTTTGAATATCGATTTAGTTCCAATAATATTTTTGTCCTGAGGTCTAGGAACTAATTCCCAAGTATCATTCTTTTTATTTTTCTCAAGTTCTTCATTCATGGCCTTCACCCAACATTCATCTTTACATGCTTCATTTATATTTTGAGGTTCGATGGAGGATAATAATGCTAGATAGCTTGAGGATTCTGCAATAGTTCTTCTTGTTTGTACACCTCCTTGTTTTTCCCCTAAAATTTGAGTTTCTGGATGATTTGTCTTAACATACCTAGACGGAGTCTTTTCTTCTACTGATATATCTTCTTCTGGTGCTTCATTGGTTTCTTCCTCAATATCATCATGATTTGATATGGGAAATTACTCCCTATCTTCTTCATTTTCATAGTCTTCTATTTCTGTTTGTTTTGGATTTTTGCATGCTTCATCAACTACAACATCAATTCTTTCAATAATTTTCCCAAGTCTTTATTATAACATCTATATCCTTTGCTACAGGGAGAGTAACCAAGAAGAATACCTTCATCTACTCTGGGTTGAAACTTACCAGGATTTTCATCGGTCCTTTTGACATAGCATTTTATTTCAAAAAATTTAAAGTATTTAATAGTAGGAGTCTTACCATACCAAAGTTCATGAGAAGTTTGAGTTCTATTTACCTGAACATTTGCATGGTTGAGAATAGTTACAGCAATGTATGCTTCTTCCAAAAGGTTGTAGGCATTCCAGATTCATCTAGCATAGCTCGAGCCATTTGTTGACTTGTTCTGTTCATTCTTTCTACCACACCATTTTGCTGAGGAGTCCCTGCGGTGGAGAATTGTCTTTTTATTCCATGTTGTTCACAAAAGTCAATGAATTCATTGATGTAAATTCCCCTCCTCGATCAGATCTGAGGCATTTGATTTTTCGATCTGATTGATTTTCAACCAAGGCTTTGAAGGCTTTGAATTTTTCAAAAGCTTCATATTTATGCTTTAGAAGACCTATCCAACACATTATGGAAAAATTATCAATGAACAAAATAAAGTATTATTCTCCATGAGGTGACTTTTTCCTTGATGGTCCACATAAATCAATATGGACAAGTTCAAGAGGCTTACTAGCTGACCCTTCCTTTTCAATGAAGTGAGCTTTGGTTTTCTTACCGATTTGACATGGTTTTCATATTGTATTTTCAGGAATGTTGACATTTGGAAGATCACGAACGACCTTGAATCTGCATGCTTTTCTTATTTGAGAAAAGCTTAGATGTCCCAATCTTCTATGCCACAACCAATTTTCATCTTTTTTACTTAGATATAATTTTTATTGTCCTCCCTTGAGTATGTATAAGTTATTTGGAGTCCTTGTAACTTTGATCACAAACTTTCCTGTATCAAGATCATGAACAAAACATTCGTTTTATTGAAACACTACTTCATTTCCTTGATCACACATTTGACTAACACTCAATAGGTTGTGCTTTAAACCGTCTACATACATAACATTTCCATCTTAAACCTTTTCTTTCAAGAAAACAAAGCCCTTACCTTTTATGACAACAGGGGTATCATTTCCAAATGTGACACCCTTTTCCTTTTCTAAGGCATTATATGAATGAAGTTTTTCTTTATCCCCTGTCATGTGTTTTGAGCATCCATTGTCAATGTACCACTGATTTTCTTGTCCTTATACATATAAAGGTATACCACATCTTTCTGTTTGAGATCCTTTTCTTTTCCATATCTTGGGATTTGATGGTGTCTACACCCTTAGTGATGTTCCTCGAAACTTGCTCCTGCATTCAGATTCTTTATGACCAAAGTTGTTACAGATTGAGCATTATATTTCATTTTCAAGTGGAAAAAGTTGTTATAGGAACTTTTCTTGATCTCTATCCCATTCCTTTAATTTTTTTCTTCTCTAATCATGATGGATTTGTAAGCAACACATTGAGAAGCTTTGTGTCCAAAATTATGACATGAAAAACATTGCCCATTGAAGTAGTTTCTGCAACTCTAGTATCTATTGACCTGGTGATTATTAGTATTCATCATTGGAGCAAATTTTCATTGTGTTTTTCCTTTTCATCAAGTTTATATGTCAAGGTATCTATGATTACATTCTTTTCTTCTAAACAGATTTTGAGTTTAGATATTTCCTCATGAAGATCTTCCTCTTCTAAAGCATCCCAAAAATTATCATAATCATATGCTATGAGAAGTCTATGATCATCATTATTAGATAAATCATCACAATCTTCTTCTAAACTATCCCAAAAGTCATTGCTATCATAAGCCACGAGAAGTCTGTAATTTTGTTCAGTTTCATCTTCATCACTAATAGATAAATCGTTGCTATCATCATGAGTATAGTAACTCCTTTTATTCTCAACTTGTTTTCTGTTCACTTTTGCATATTCCTTTCCCTTTTCATATTTATCTTTGTAAGGACATCTAGCAGCATAATGACCGAATCTTCCACAAGCAAAACATTTCAAAGCTAACTTACCTCTAAATCTTCCAGAACCTCGTTGAAGCATCTTGACAAAATTTACTTCATCTTCTTCTTCTGAGATAGATCTTGATTCATTGTATTCTTCCTTTCCTTTTGTTGTAGCTTTAAATGTGGCTTCCCTCACATATGATGGTCCTCCTTTTCTCATTTCGAAGGTAGCTAGAATTCCATGAAGTTACATCAGAGTGATATTCTGCAGATCCTATTTTTCTTCTATGGTAGACACTTTGGATTCAAATTTGGCAGACAAGGATCTCAACACTTTCTCAACTAAGGTAACTTCCTTTATTTCTTCTCCCAGATTATTCATACAATTTACAACCTCATCTACACATAAGAAATAACTAGCTATACTTTCATCACTATGCATCTTAAGAGTTTCATACTGAATTCTGAGACTTTGAAGCTTAGCACGATTTACCTAAGAGTCTCCTTCGTAGCTCAGAACGATTTTGTCCCATATTTCTTTAGCTGATTTGAGCTGAATGACTTTGAAAAAATCTGATTCTGACAAACTTCCTAATAAAGTATTGACAGCCCTAGCATTGGTTTCATATTGCTTTTTACCTGCCACAACTGTAGGAATTGCTGATGGAATTGTATATCCTCCTTCCATGATTTCCCAGACATATGCTCCAAGAGATTGCAGATAGGTAGTGGTCCTTATAAACAAAGCTTCTCCCATTAAAGATTGGCTGTCTAATGGATCTTGTGCTTTCTTGATTACTCATGATGATGGATCTCCCTTCAAGCAATAAAGATTCTTTTGAAGGACCTGCTCTGATACCAATTGTTGGAAATAACACTGGGAGGTGGGGTGAATCAGTATTATCAAATAATTAACTTTTTCATTTCATACTCTAATTCCTATATGCTTCTTCAATGAAGGAAACTCACGTCTACACGCAACTGATTAAAGGCAACTAGCGCATATCTAATAAATTTATGATTCAGTTAATTCATCATATGTTGAGCTTTAGTTAGTGCATTAGTGTTTCTTTAAACATATAAATAGTAAACATTTGCAGTAATAATAGAGAAAATAAGGAACACACATGAACACCAATATTTAAGGTGGAAACCCAATGCAGGAAAAAATGACTTGTTGTTTTCGTCTCTGTCTTATTTTAATAGCAAGAAAGACTGTTTACAATCTTGTACTGGTGCAGACTCATACCAGTACACAAG
The DNA here is from genome assembly GCA_000404065.3 of Pinus taeda. Taxonomy (NCBI): domain Eukaryota; kingdom Viridiplantae; phylum Streptophyta; class Pinopsida; order Pinales; family Pinaceae; genus Pinus; species Pinus taeda. Next base: position 6,943 of record APFE031132023.1, read on the forward strand.
CTTCTTCCTGCAGAAGGCTACAACCTTCTCTCGTTCTCCAGCTTCTACTGGAAGGGAGATACAACCCCCTAGCTCTTGTATTAGCCGATCTGTTTACTAGTATGTAGGTGCGAGCCTACAGAACGCTACAACCTTCTCTCTTCTTCCAGAGACCTCGTTTCATAAATTTTCATACTAGATACACCTGGATCACAGCACCACAATCTAAAGACCACGTTTCATCCAATTTTGATAATGGACCCATCAACAACATTGAAGCATCAAATACATATGTATCAACAAATATCTGAAACTAAACCATCAATCTTTGAAACCCAATCACCAATCTCTAAACCAATCACAACTGAATCAAACAGTCACTGACAACCCATCATTGAAGCAAGTTACAGTCAATCAATCTGATCATTCAGAATACTGTTACTAGAATACAATAATCAGAACACAGAGAATAACCCAGACCTATCCAACAACAACCAGAAACCACTGAAACTTTAAACTTCACACTTCATAAGATATATGCTACTTCCATAAGCTGAACCAATGTTTATACACCCTTTTACCAAAGGGAACCTGCGTAAATATCTACAAATTCCATATATGCTTACATGTGGAACCATCGTGTATACGTTGTTTCGCCAAAGCCAACCTGCGTACAGATCTGAAAATACTAATTTAAAGTATCACAACTATTTCAGACTTCATTCAAACCCTGATCGTCACATTTACATAATAAAAAACATGCATCATAATTCAGATCTAGAATGTTTCAAGATCAAACCCCATAAAGCTAAAACATTCAAGTCTTATGAGCCCGTTCCATCATTCTTCATCGACCACATAGATTCTTCCTTGATCCAAATCAAAAACCCATAACCTGAATGATAGATCTCACAATTTTTCAAATATTCGATATTTGCAAACACTTGGCCTAATTATCTTCTCCTCCTTATATAGTCTTAGGCCTTTCTCAATACCATGGATCAAAAACACTTAAAGCCAATACCTTGGACCAAAAAACTCGAACCAATAACACAGGCCAAATACCTTAGATCAATACCATGGGTCAAAATAACTTAGACCAAATTCCAAGGACCAAAAATATAGTTTTCCAAGATATACGCGCTTTTCCTTTTGTGAAGGTGCATGTGCACGTATATGCTCTTTTTGTTCAGTGAACCCACGTGTATACGTGGCTTGGCCAAGGTGAACCTACGTATACCTCTTTTTCTTCATTCTGTGAAGTCTGATATGCATTTCTTTGTTGTTAACCTGCAGAATTTTGATCTTTCATCTGAGTGAGTTGCCACCAAGGACAACATCTGTATCATAAAGCCAACACACACCAACCCACCCATAGAGTTTCCATAACTTTCACATCACAAAGTGCCTTAACGATATACCCATCATTGTCTATTCTACACCCTCTCATCTTTATATATGTATATTTTAATTTTATAATATTTTTAATTAAATTGATCAATATAATTGTTTATCAATATTACTTATGAATAAAAAATAATTCATTTAAGATGTAGTCAAGTCAAATGGTTAGTTGAGAAATTTTGGCTGTGTTCGAGTCTTGAGAGTACAGTTTCTTAACAAGAATATTTTTATATCCCCGATGAGCTAGGTTTTTCATCGAACCCATTAAAAAGAGTGACACAAGGAAAATGTGAAATTATGATATTTTTTCAATTATGTTCCAATCGACCTTATTGCCTACTCAGATCTGGGTAGCCCAACCCACCAGCAGATCCCAGGAGAGTAGATGCGAGGTGAGCCTAATGTCCTAGTAGAGTAGCCCAACCTTAGTTAGAGGAAATCTTATTTATACAAAATAGAAAATTAGATGGTTTTAGAAATTATGTTTAACTCAACTTCTTGCCATGGCCCAGGGATTCTATATGAAAGTGAAAAAGTGAACGTCTATATGTGAATATAATATATAAATGGATTTATTATTAGAATTGACAGAGAATCATAAAATCTATGGACATAGTAAACGTTTGGTAAGAATATATATGAGGGTATGATTTCTTAAAAATATGGAATAGGTAAATACTAACGTAGGTTTAACATACAACTATTCTCTCAGGGTGACAAAAGTCCATGAAGTCAATGCTACGTTATGGAGAGACATGTATGGATATTTCTTTTCGAAGTTGTCGAGTAGCTTTGTAATAAATTATTAATAAAATTTCCTTCCTTTCATCTTTGTTCTTAATTTTAATCATTATGAACATGTCCATATTTCTTGGACTTCCAAATCTAAAATTTGGTTTTAAACAATCGTCACTTGGATCAAGAATTCTAAACAATTATGTGTACTCTTTCAATTCAAAAAACTTGAATACTCAGTCATTCTTATCATAAGTCATGCATCTGCAATTTGTAACATCAAAATCCCAAACCTCGTCTCGTTTTGGTAGAAAGGGTTCTCTTTGTTCTGGAAATTGTCCTGCTGCAATAGATGTAATATCTAGGCTTACAAGGCTTGACATTTCTTTTACTATCCATGAATTATTGTGACAATTATAACACATACTGACAATGGCCTTTTTTATTATGACACAAATCGACAATGGGCTCGTCACTAAGTGGTGACATTTTTCCATAGAGTCACAATGGAAAAAGATAGCAGTGTTTATAAACTACAAATAATATGTTTAGGACTATGAGAAAATTTCTAACGTGTTAAATACAAAGTTAAATTCTCGCAAATTATATTCCCGAAAAATATTTGGAAGATTTGTATCATCTTTGTCATCGCACCACTCTCACCTTCACAGGCTCTCGAAATAATCGATGGATGAAGAAACTCTCTCTATCGTCTCTTCCTCTTCTTCTTGAGGATGAGGTTGTTTTTCCTAGAGAGACTCCATCACCTACTCAAATGGGGGTGTTAGAGTCGGTCTGTTTAGCCCTCCGTCAGACATCAAAAACTCTTTGTTGCATTCCATTTTAGGTGTCCCATTCTGCTCGATTACCTGCATTCCATTTAGGAGCATCGATCCTCTGATGGAAGGATCTTGTCCCCATACTTCACTCATGTCACTCACCTGTTGGTTGATATCTGTTCATAAAAACAGAAGCATATACAATCTTCTTTTCATAAAAAATTGCAAAATGTTGTCTTTAGGATTTCAGTGTCAAGTAGGTCTAGGGGCTCTTTAGGATTTTATCAATAAATGCTTCAGTATGTCTGATAATCACCAACAGGCCATGAGGATGTTCCTAATAAGTTTTCATTCCATAATATTCATCACCAATAATACTGAGAATGATTCTTCTTCAAAACTCTGTTTTGAAGAAGAAATCATTAAAATTGTTTTGTGTAATAAATATGTAATTTTTTAGTTCTACATTTTTTTAGTGAAGCCCTGGTCATCCTTTGCCAAATTCCATGTCAGCCATCCCTGCAAAAAATTTCCAAGAGTTTCATCATCCAGTCAAAAAATCAAAGGAAACAACCAAAAAACAGAGTTTCTGTTAAGAGTGAAAAGTGCCAAAGTGTAAACATTACAAAAATGGGTTTGACAAAAGAAAAATCAAAATCCATGGCTATATGAGATATTCTCCATTTTGCAAGTTCATTTGCATGCCAAGACCAAAGAGACGCAATTCAAAGCAAATTTGTTGAGCAAGTGCGCAATTTGGGTGAGTTTGGAAGAAAATTGGCCAGCGCGACGCATAGAGCAGGTGGCACGGCGCACTGGGGAGGCGTGACGCACTGGGAGTGAACACACAGTGTTAATTTACATGGGCACGGTGCATTGGGATGGCATGACACATTGGGTATGCGACGCGGCGCATACACTTAAAAGCCCGAAACTGCTTAAAATTTCTCCAATTTGCCAATAACTCGCACGGATTTGCCAGGTATAGTCTTCATCTTAGTATTTTAGCCAATTTTGTGATAAGCTATGCTGGTTTATGGATGATAGTGGTTGAAACAAAAATATCAAACCCTACCTCTAAAATACCTCAAGGAAACTTGCTGTTAGGGTTTCAAAATCATTGTTTTGATACCAAATTCACTCCTTCATTCTCCCTTGTTTTCATCATTCCCTAATTTCCTACCCCCCTTAAGTTCATTAATTCCTTCTCCTACATTCTCTTTCCAAAATTCTCAAATACAACACCTCAAACCTTACACAACAATTCCTAACCCTATACATAAAACCCCTCAAACCCTCTTACATTTCCCTAACAACATTTGTCCCAATAGTCCCTAATCCCTTACTATTTTCCCCATTCCTAACAGTCCCTTGTTGCAATTTTTTTCCCCTTGGTGGCAAAATTCAACCATATCACAAAGCATAATTCAACCACATCAGAAAAGAGTAGTCCAGCATAGTTTTATACACCAGCATCTTTTTCTCCAAGGCAGTTTGTATAGCAGCAGTTATGTCATCCGGTCATTCATCCGATTATGAAGTGGAGACCCAAAGTGACTCACCCATGGAGGGACATGCACTCTGGAGGCCTCATAAAGGTGGAAGACATGTTAGAGAAGAACCAAACACCCTTACAGAATTGCAGGCCTACCCTCTTGCCATCTCTTGTTTCCAGTTTCAGTCATGTTATGAATTTTGTGAGAAGGTTGCTACTGTTCAAGTCCATCATGAGTTGGCTCACTTATTTGTACTACATTTACATGGTGATCGAGTTACTTTGGTTGGTGTCACTTTCACACTTACACCAGATTCTATCTCATTAGCAACTGGCATACCTAACATTGGAGAACCATGTAACAAGAGGTAGAAGATTGACCGACAACATTATGAGCCATATATTAAACCCAGTTTCTTGAGGCAGTTAAAAAGAGTGTTCCCTTTCCGATATCTCAAAGATGAATATGCTCCACTAATGAAATTAATCATGAAGTATTTCAGCTGTGAAGGTCGTTTCTCCCAATTATATGCTTATCACATCAGGTTGCTCATGAATTTCACCCAGGTACGCATGATGAACATCCCATATTTCATACGTTGAAACATAGAAAGGATGACCGCACTTGTGCAGCACAAGACCCCTCAATAGCAATTCAACAATATTTGGCATTTTGCTCTCATCAAGATTTTGGTGGTTCATCAGCTTGGATTACAGGGAATCACTTGGGATGATTTCATCTCTCATGACTTTTTGAGAGCTTCACAGGGACCTTCAGAGGTTGGGCATGAGACTGGTGGACCTTCTCATCAGCATGAAGGCCATGATCCACACACTGCTACTATGCTGGTTTTCATTACTTATCAGAAGGGCGCGAGGCAGTTATTTGCAATTGCAAAGCGAGTGTTATCTCCACCTGGGGTGGAAGGGGCCTCACTTCCAACATCAGCACCACAGGTACAGGACCAAGGCAAGAGGCCAATGCAGGACGAGGGTCCTTCAGGTGAGCGAGAGACTGACTTCATTCTCATTCAAGATGATGTTACAGACATGGGCCCACAAAATGCACATCTTAGAGAGATCATCCAGGAGCAGCAGACAGAGATCAAAGCCTTGTCCCTTGACTTGGAGAGGGCTAAGTGGACTATGAAATACTTGGAGCAGGGGAACAAGCAGCTTGAAGATCAACAAGCAATCATGGAGTTACAAAACATCTGCGAGAATCGCCAAGCTACCCAAAGGAGGAGGATTGAGTTCACTACATTGGAGCAAGAGATTACTGATGATCTGGAGTCTTGGCTCAAGAGAATCAACCTCCACCTGGAGAGATTGTTGGAAAAGGCCGATAGGGACAAAGCATTGTTGAGACACATGGATTTTCATTAGAGGGCACACAATATGAGTTCCAAGGCACGAATAAGGAGTCTAAAGGCAAAATTGAAGAAGGCAACAAAGAAACAAAAAAGGCAAAAGGAGCATGATCGTCTTCAGATATTGGTCGAAGCCTCTTTAGCCCATCATGACACTTGATAGAGAATCTCCAACCCAAATTTCAAGAAATTTGGAGCAATTTTTGCATTTTTGAAAACTTTTGCACTGAAAAACAGGTTTTGCCTCCCTATGTGTCGCGCCACGTGGCGCTCGCTTTTGCTAGAGGGCTCCAAATTGCAAAAATTTTACATTTTTGGATTTGGCATGAAAATCATGATTTCTGGTGCATGGCCAAGAAATTTGGGCAATTTTTGAGTCCTCAAGAGGTCAAAAACACTCAAAAAATGACCTCTTAGCCCCTGTTTTGACACACAGGAAGCAGTCCTGGGAGATTGAAGTTTTGGAGGGGCAAATGGACACAACATTGAAAAATTCCACTTGGGTTATAAATTCGATAGGCAGGGCTTTCCAATGAGCTATCATGAGCTCAATTTGAACTTCGGGAAGGGCCTCAAATTCAGCTCCAACGTGGCGCAACGCATAGAGAATCAGGCGTGGCGCATAGAGGATTTTTGGCTCATTTTTCACTGTATAGCTCAGAAATTTGCCCAGTTTTGACTATTTTTCCTTTTTGATGTAATTATTGATCTATCATGATGTAATTGGAGGACCATGATGTAATATTGGCACATTTTTACTTGTTCTAGAGGATTCATTCACTAAAAAGTGAAAATTTAATGAATGAATCAGTTTCCTACCTTATAGAGGCAAGTTGTTTGATTGCCTAGATTTCAGTTCTTTGTTTAGAATTGGTTGAAACAACTCCTAGAATGATGATCTCGACCACTAGAGGCATGGGAATGGGTTAGGAAGGCCTATATCATGTATTTTCTGAGTCATTGTCAGGATTGGACACTTGGGATTGCTTGGCACATCATTGTACATTCTATCTCTGCATTTTTGGCAAAGGAAAGACCAGGGTTTTGCAGCACTTGTTGGGATCCATGTGGCTCTGTGTTTTGATGGTGTTTTTCTCTATGTAATTGTAAGTTCATTGATGTTTATGTGTATCATTTTCCCTTCTCTTTGAATCTGAAATTAAACAAATGAGAGATTAAGGTAGAATTCACTGGACTGTTGTGCTCTACCTTTTAGTTTTGTTTAATTTTCAATGTTTTCATCTGTTTGAGGAGAACTCTTGAGACTCTCTTGCCCTCCTTGGCTCCTCACCAATCTGATCCATCCATTCATTCAATCTAAAGCATCAAAACGATTGCCTTCCTTGCCCCAATCAGAACTCTGCAAAAAATTGTGCCTCATCCCCAAACCCAAATTTGCCTCTCCCATTTTCCAACTCAAAACCCCCAAAAACTCAAATCAAATCCTTGTACTTCATACCTAGCCTAAGATTAGTTGTAAAAACAATCATCTCAAGCCCATTCGATTATTTTTCACTGAGATTGACCCGGAGAGAGCCCTCTCCTATCCTCGTAGGGCTAGCTACGAGGCTGAGAGTGGTTTGATGTGGACCTAGAAGCTTACCTTTTCAGCCTGAGGTAAATCTAGGCTCTAACAGGGGGAAGTCTGAAATCCCAGTAGAAGTTATGTCTAGCTCTAGCAATAACATCTCATACCTTGCCTTCTTATTTATGTTCTCTTCAATTGCTATGTATCAATAGCATCTCATACCTCACCCTCTTATTTATGTGCTCTTCCATTGCTAAACTATTGACAGTGGAAATCGCTAAATAAGTAAATCATTCGTTGGGTTTCATGCACTACACAAAATATATGTTAGGAAAGAAAGCCTAATTCTCAGATCCATGTCTCGAAACATTTTGTTATACTGGAGAAAACTAAACTCGAGGTTTATTTGAAATTTGATTTGAGTTTAGCTTTTACTTTTAATCTTCTTTTTCCTTAATGTAAATTAGTTTCACAATTAGTTTTCACTTTTAATATCTCTCCTTTTTAAGTCTTAAAAAAAGTGCGTGCTCACTACACAACTGAAGTACATGTGAACAAATGCTACAAGGGATTTTTTTTAAGGGATGAAAAAAAATGTAGAAAACCATCGAAGAAAGGGGGAGATCCAATAATGAATCTATTGAAGCTTAAACATAGATAGCAAAGAAAAGTCAATGGATTTAATGGAAGAATGCAAAACAATATTAAAAAAATGTAGATATTCAATAATACTAAATTGGTTGAAGATTGAATATAATACTTTTTAAGAATAAGGGAAGATTTTTAGAAATGGTTGGTTCAAAGTAATCCCTAGAAAAAATATTTAAGTGAGATGGACCCCTATTATATCCCTAAGATAATTTTTTTACTTTGTGTTATTTGGGGAGAGAAAAATGGATTGATTTTTTGAACATAACAATAAGAAGGAGAAGAGGAGGAAGGATTGAACACTTTCTATTCCTCTTCTCCCTTCTTTTCTAAAATAATGATTTTGTCATTTTCCTAGGTTACAACCTCTTTCTCCATACAAGAAACCATAGTCTCTTAATGCATTTGATTTAGAGTTAGCTTATCAAAATGGTGTGTTGGCTAAGATTGGGCTTCTCTAGCCTTGTTTTCAGCCCTTAGAGATTGTAAAGCTCCAAATCCATTAGTGGAGTGAGAGGGCTATTGAAATTAAAACCTATTGGTAGGATGATATCTATTAGACAAATTATTCTTAATTTCCCTTGAAACTTGTTGGAATGCTCCTTTCTCATTATTAGATTGATAGTATGGCATTGGGATAGGAGGAAGCTCAAATACTAGAGCCTTAGGACAATTTTTCACAAAGTGACCATACTCATGGAAATAATTACACTTAAAAGGGACTTACTCATAATTGAAGGCTTGAAGATGAATCCAACCCTTCAAGTCAAGTTCAATGGCCTTATGGAGTATTTTTGCAAAATATGTTTCAACATTAATTCTCACACATGAGAATTTATATTCCTTGACCTATGAAGAAGTAATATAGTAACCCAATTTGTCTCCAACAAATCTAAAAATGCCATCACCCTAGCAAAAGAGGGGAAGATTTGGCAATATCATCTATACATGCACATAAGAAATCATCTTGAGGTTGAAATATAGAGTTCATTAAGTTAGAAACATTCCTCTTGAGCCCATGAAATAATCCCTAAATCTATATATTAGATCCATATCTTCCTTTTCATAAAAAATAAAAGTATAATAACCTTTACCATTGTATAGATCACCAAAGGGTTCAAGATTTTCCCAATTATTAGATATCCAGTCCAAAATAGAGCTATAACAAGGTCAAAGGCCGATGAACTTATCAATCAACCTTTTCATAAATCACGCCTCTTCAATTTGTAACATCAAAATCCCAAACTTCGTCTCGTCCTAGTAGAAAGAGTTCTCCTTGTTTTGGATATTGTCCTGCTGCGATAGATGTAATGTCTAAGCTTACAAGGCTTAACATTTCTTCGACTATCTACAAACTTTTGTTATAACACATATCAGTCACTTCGATTATCAATGAATTATTGTGATGATTATAATACATATCGACAATGGGATTTTTTATTATGACACATATCGACAATAGGCTCGTCACTAAGTGGTCACATTTTTCCATAGAGCTGCAATGGAACAAGATAGAAGTGCTTATAAACTACAAATAATATGTTGAGGACTATGAGCAAATTTCTAACAAGTGTTAAATACAAAGTCAAATTCTCACAAATTATATTCCCGAAAAATATTTGGAAGCTTTGTATCGTCTTTGTCATCACACCACTCTCACCTTCGCAGGCTCTTGAAATAATTGATGGATGATGAAACTCTATTTGTCGGCTCTTCCTCTTTTTCTTGAGGATGAGGTTGTTTTTCTTGGAGAGACTCCGTCACCTGCTCATATGGGGGAAGTGTGAGCTCCCAACAGAAGTTATGTCTATCTCTAGCAATAGCATCTCATACCTTGCCTTCTTATTTATGTGCTCTTTCATTGCTATGTAGAAATAGCATCTCATGCCTTGCCATCTTATTTATATGCTCTTCCATTGCTAATATTGTTGAGAGTACGAAATCGCTAAATAAGTAAATCATTCGTTGGGTTTAATTGACTACACAAAATATATGTTAGGAAAGAAAGCCTAATTCTCTTATCCATGTCTCGAAACGTTTTGTTATACTGGACAAAACTAAACTTGGGGTTTATTTGACATTTGATTTCAGTTTAGTTTTTACTTTTAATCTTCTTTTCCCTTAATTTAAATTAGTTTCACAATTAGTTTTCACTTTTAATATCTCTCCTTTTTAAGTCTTAAAAAAAGTGGTGCTCACTACACAACTGAAGTACATGTGAACAAATGCTACAAGGGATTTTTTTTAAGGGATGAAAAAAAAATGTAGAAAACCATCGAAGAAAGGGGGAGAACCAATAATGAATCTATTGAAGCTTAAACATAGCTAGCAAAGAAAAGTCAATGGATTTAATGGAAGAATGCAAAACAATATTAAAAAAATGTAGAGATTCAATAATACTAAATTGGTTGAAGATTGAATATAATACTTTTTAAGTATAAGGGAAGAAAGAAAGTAGAAATGACATCTATAGAGGCTCTACAGGAATAAGGATATTTGGGAGTCTATAATCCAAGATTTAGGGTAGAGCAGATGTGAAGGAATTGTGTTCTCTAAGCTTGAGGAGGATTGTCTCAGGTAGAAATCACATCTACTCAAACAGCTCTCCGACAATGACGCTAAAAAGTGATGAGAACAAGTATTTCAATAAGAATGCTACAACTCCTAGGGCTACCAAATTTACTTTATCAACCTTAGGTTCGTATGAACTTGGAGGTGACAGTGTTGTATAAACAAGTAGATGCAATGGGTCCACTCTTTGTCACTACTGAGATGGCGATAGACCACTAGGGTTTCTTGTTGGTTGTGGAGCTTGATTATCTTCTGTATCCAAAGATTTCATCCGGATGTATACCCGAGGAAGACTGTACAAACCTCCATGCAGGGGGTGCGGGGGGGACTTATCCCCCCCACGGGGGTCTGGGGGGGCTAATCCCCCCCGACTAGGGGGTCCGAGGGCCAGCGGTCCCCCAATGGGGTCTAGGGGAGCTAATCCCCTCCTAGCTAGGGGGTTCTGGGGCTAACGGTCCCCCGGCAGGGGTTCGGCGGCAGCGCCCCCGAAGCTAAAAATAGATGTAAAATTGCCTTGTAAAAGTCTAGTAAATTCTAGTCAATCTAGACCGTTCATTAGGCAGATGATTTGATGGTAGAAGTTATGTTTAATTTAGGTTTTTTTGTTCTAGAAGGCAACCCCTCACTATATATGAGGGAATTGTATTCCATCTAGGTAGATCTATATTCTGAGTGAGAAAGAGAGAGGAGATTGAGAGCAAAGAGGGAGCTACAGCGGATCTGCTGTAGGTTGTATCTCTTTAGTTTGCTAGACATTATAATAAAAGAAGGACTAGCTATTTCTTCATGGATGTAGCCCAAACTAGGTGAACCACATATATCTGTGTCTCTCTTGTTTTATGCATTTTCTGTGTTTATATTTCTGCAATATTTTATGTGTTCCATTACTCTGTA
>APFE031132054.1:0-15370 GCA_000404065.3 Pinus taeda
GAGATGATAGAGTTAAAAAGGCAAAACTTCAAACCTTAAAAATGAGTTTTGAAATCTTAAAAATACATAGAGAAGAATGTGTGGAAGAATAATTTATTAGAATTGATGAAGTAACCAATATGATTAGAGGAGTCTCTGAAGTTTTTAAAAAATATATCATTGTTCAAAAGGCCTTAAGATCTCTACCCATGAGATTTAATGTGAAAATGTATGACAACAGAAACATGTCTCATTTATAGAATATCACATGGATGAGTTTTTTGGTACTCTCATGACCTACTAAACCATCATCTTGTAAACATTCATCTCTGTATGCATCATGGTTGAATGGATCTATGTGAATAAGAGTCCCTAAAGCTGTAATCTTTGATGTTGGTGGCCTTGTAGTCACCAACCATTTCATGATCACCTCCATATTACAAGGATCTATCTTTAATTCTCTTCAACCAATCACAAATCCCAAATACCTCAAGGACTCTTTTGCAAACTCACACTTCTTAAGATTTTCTAGGAGCTCGTGCATCAAATGTTAATTATTCTTATCATCCAAATAAACAATAACAAAAGAATCTATAAAATGGCCTAATACATAATTCATTAATGTCATTAATTTAGTTGTTGCATTATAGAGGATGAATGGCATAAGTAACAACTCATACAAACCTTGTCTGTTTTTGAAGTTGGTCTTCCATGTATCTTCTTCTTTGACTAGAATGTGGTGATATCGAGACTTTGAGTCTAGCTTAGTGAAATAATTTGTTTGTTGCAACTGATCTAGCAGATCGTATATCTAGGGCTTGGGGTATCTCTTATTGAGCATGATTTTATTCAATGTTATTTAATCTATACACATGTTTGAGATCCCATTCTTCTTTGGCACAATGATGAAGGGTGACCCACATGGTGATGTACTGAGTCGAATAACACCCTGTTCTGATTGTTGTTGCAACTATTTCTTCACCTCACTTGTTTCTATAGCATACTTCATGTACAACCCAATATTTGGCAATGGGGAGTCTGAAAATAGCTAGATCTCATGCTCCACATCTCTCTTAGGATGTATCCCTTTAGGCTCTAGGAGCAGATCCTTGTATTCCTATAACAACTCCCCCAATTGTTGTCTTCTTTTTCTTAGTACACCCCTCTAATTATTGGCTTTTTTGCCAATTATAGTGAAACTTTTAACTTTTATTTACGCAAGTCGATGATGAACCATATTTCATCCTTGATGAGATGGTACTAGTTAGCTCTCGTGATGAATATAGAATCACACATGTACATGTGTGTACTGCAAAACACAACTCCACATACATTAAGGGGAACGACATACAGATCTACCTCATCATTAAAATAAACACTCATAACAAATGTAAGTTTACACTAATTTTTTACCTTAAGCTTTGCATCCTTATGTACCCATCCTAATGGATATGGGTTCGGATGATCACTTGATCCCTAACATCTTGTCTAGATCTGTTGCAGTGAAATTTTCCTGCAATCCTGAGTAAAGGAGAGCATCAATATTCATCTTGTTGACCTGTAGCTTTACATGGAAGTGTTTGGTCATTTCTTTCTCTTCATGTTGTTGAAGGATATCAAGATTCACATCCTTTTGAATTAATGTATCGGAAATCTTCTCATCCATGTGTAACCTTTTTTCAACTTGGTTGTGTGAATTAATGGTCATGATATTGTTCTTCTTATTATCTTTCCCCCGGTTCTTTCAGTTTAGCTCTCAATGCAACTTCCAAAACCTCTGCTCTGTATCGCCATCAATGTTGTAGTGGTTACTAGGATTTTTGCACCCATGTGTTGTGGCTACCATATTTTTATCCTTTCCCCCTTTTTTGTTTCTTCCTCCCATCCTTAGAAGCATCTCATTTCTCTTTTTTGTTTGATACACTAGATTGCGCTCTTTTCAGACCTATGTTCTTGAGGTGTTGTGCCTATACATAATATCATCCACCATTTTGGGCTTGAACAACATCACTTTCTCATGGAGATTGTGGTGCATACCCCTCAAATAGTTGAGGAGTACAACTCGGTCGTTTAGAGAGATACACAACATTATAGTCATCTTTCTAAATTTTGGGTACTCCTAAATGCTTTGGCATAGATTTTGCATGAAATGTGATTGGTGCTGAAGGATGGGAAAACGTACTCCAAGAGATGAAATTCCTTTGCAATATGAAATGATTTTTGAGCCATTTGACAAGTGGGGCATGGACTTTGTTGGAACTATTGACGCTCCATCAAAGAAAAAAAAGTATATCATTATGTGCATTAACTATCTCGGTAAGTGCACTGAAACTAAGGAAATTAAGGCAACAACAGAGGAGAGGGTGGTTGATTCCTTAAGGGAGAATGTATTTCACAAATTTGGGTACCCTAGAGAACTCGTCATTGATCAAGGCATTTTACCTCCAACATGATTTAAGACGTGTTAAGCCACCATAAGATCAAGCATAGAACCTACACTCCCTATCACCCACAAGCTAATGAGAAAATGGAGGTCATCAACAGAGTGCTTGAGGGCATTGTGACTAAAGTGGTTAGCAACAACATGAAATATTAGGTAGATAAATTAATTAAAACCACGTGAGCCTATAATACCACGTGGAAGACCACAACTGGATTCACACCCTAGGAATTGGTATCTAGGAAGAAGGCCCTATTGTCCATTGAATTTGAGTATAGCACATTGAGGATGGTAGCCCAACTAGATCTAGATCTCAGGAATGCAAAAAAATAGAGATTATTCGAGTTGAATGGCTTAGATGAGCTCAAAACACAGGCCCTCCTATACATAGAGGTAACTCAAATTCAAAGGAATATCTAGCACCATAGGAACATCAAAGATAAATAATTTCAAGAAGGTGATTATGCCTTATTATATGATTCCAGATATAGATATATGATTCATGATAATGGTTCAGTGCAAATGAGAACCATAGATACGGAGGCCACTCCTTTACATGTTAATGGGCACATAACGAATATTTACAAGAGAACATTGTCAAGACAAGAGTTCATTGACGGTATCAATAAAATAGTGATGGTGGTGGAGGAAGTTTTAGCTCTTGCCTTAGCAAGTCACTGAGAAAAAGAAAATGAAAAATAAGGACCGTGGTGAAATCCTCCATTAGTCACCTCAGTCCCACTATCAGGTTGAACACCTCTGCTAGTGGCCCAATGGTGTCCAAAATAAAAAGGAAAAACAGAAACAAAAATATATCTAGGTGGAAACCTCTCTTGAGGTGTCGAGGGCAAGCAACTAGAATGAAAACTTCTTGGAGGCACACTAGTTATTTTCAAAAAAAAAAATTGAAAAGGAAAAAGAGAAAACAAAAATCATGAAAAATTGTTTCCAGGTCATTAGGAGGACGATCTGAGAGAAAAGGAGAATAAAAGAGGGATCTATTCCACTCATATTTGTATTTCCCCATCCATTATCCTTCATCATTCCACCATTCCTTTCATTTTTTTCACTCACTTGCCTTAATTTGCAAGGGTATTATGTTTTCTACACGATTCTGTTTAAACCTAAAGGATTCCCTGCAAACCTATAGGATCCCCTAAAAACCTACAAAATGATCTTGTAGGAATTATAGTGGCTTCTGAATCCTAAAGTGAGTAACCCTAGGGCCAGGAAATGACCTTCCCATGTCCAAAAATAAAAAACCCTACATCACAAATTCATTACCATACCACTCTCCACCATAATCACCCGTGCATCCATCATAAATAACAATCAATTTTCAAAACATTCACTGTCTTAAAGAGAAAACACAGAGAAAAGATGAAATAGATAGCAGAGGAGGGCAGCACCTGAGTGTATTTGTCATTATTCACACTTCTAGGCCTCCTCTCTTTCCATGTCATCATCCGCAAGTCCCAGCAGTGGAAACGATTAAAAATTTTGAGGGAGAATCAACTACAACACATCCCGTAGGAAATCATGTAGCTACCTATCCCAAAGAATAAAAATCATGTGTTGAAGCAAGCTTCCAACATGAAGATCCAAGGGTAGAAGAAGCTTGAGAGTAGTAGCAGCACATTCATCTTGAACACCAAGTACCTGCACATAAAGGAAATCAACAAGGAAAGATATATATATAATATATATATATATATATTAATATATATATTATATATATATAAAAGGAGTGAGAATAACATGCTATCGACACACAGCAAGCACATCCATGTCCTCAAAAAATTGCTAGCAAGGTATTAGCACCGTATGCAAGTATCTCACTTCACTCTCTCATTTGCATAATTTAATTAAAATATGTAAAGATTGTGGATGAGTTGGTTTATAAGTGAAAGGTGGATAGTTAACCTCGCCAACTTCTTTCAGTCAATGAGGACAAAAAAGTTAGTCCCCACACATGTGGAAACTGTCAAGTCAAAGAGAAAAGAATGACATCAGAGGTAGTTGAGCTATATATGCCGAAAGTGGGAGTTGATTATGAGGAGAGGGGAATGATGATGTGGTAATTGGCACCAATGGTCCAAAAATGGAAAAAAATCATACCTCAGGTGCTAGCACACCACCTCACTGAACTCGACGATAAGAGGAAATAAATGTTTATCCTCATGCACTCATGCATTCATATTCTCAAGGATCACTCTAGAAAAGTCGCTCTCATAACCAAGGAACCTATGGAAGAGAAAAAAAACCATCTTGATCATGCGTAGGATTTCATATAAGATCACATAAGGAATCCTACATGACACAATCAACCAGTCTACACAATTGGGAGTGAGCAGTTTCATAGAAGGAAACATACAGGTTGGCTACAATAAGCACCATAAGGAGGTAGGCTCTACATTTCATTCCATTTTTCCATGTGAAACGAATAGAAAAATCTCCCAATTTGATTGAATTTGATAGTTGTGTAAGCAAATAGTTCCACAAGTATTGCAATCCCATTTCTTCCTTCATTAAAATTTGTATCATACATCTCTTCTCGTCAAAGCTCATGAGACAAAATCATAGGGGCATTTAATAAAAGGAAGCCCATCAACACTATGAGGATTCATGAACACCCTCCTCTCATAGAAACATTCCCTAGGCATAATTGGATGGGGTATTTTGAGAAATTAAGAGGGTATGATGATGAATTAGCCCGAGATTTTTCTCTCTCCATCATTAGACTAACAAGAACCCATGTCACTCTTGTCGTGAGGGGCCCCTCCATAAAGTTCTTCGCTGAACTCATAAGGAGAATTACCACACTTCCCCTAGGGGTGCATTGGAGAAATGAAGACAAGGGTAATAGCCAAACTGCCAAAAGGAAATTCTTTTTATTGGGAGAGAAGCACATTGAACACAAGAATGGAGTAAGGAGAACAAGCCTACCATACCCCTAGAATGAGGTAAGCTACCACCTTATAAAATACATATCATGTGAAGGTAGGTATAGTGTGGTTTATGGTTATCACTTTAGGGTGCTTGAAGAATTGAGGTTTAGAGTAGAAACACCTCCTCACCATATGCTTAGTGTACCATACTTCCTTTTGTAATCACTGATTGATACAAGCATAAAGGTGTGGGAAGAAAAGTACCAATAGTTTGCCCACCATGGGTTAATTAGAATTATATAAAAGATGCCTTCCAAAACCTCAAAATTCCTATCCAATGGGAAATTTTTAGAGACATGTGGACAAATGAGGATATCAAAGCCCTCACATATGATATTAGCCCTATTGTGAGTGAAAAAGATAGAGAAGAGTCTAAAATAGTTGGAGAAGAAGCAGAGAGGGATGAATAGGATATAGATGAGGATGAAGAGGAAGAGAAAGAGAAAGAAGGTGATGCAGAAATAGAGGAAGATGTTAAGGAGGACATTAATAAACAAGATGAGCATCTCGAAGGAGAGGAAGAGGGGAATACAAAGGTGAGAAGCGAAAAGGAAATGAAGAGGAAAAGGACAAGGAGGAGTCACCTAGGGTGTCTGTAGAACCCACTCAGAAAGAGACAACAATTGCCCTCAATGCCCTCAGCACCTCTGTCAAATAAGAACGAAAACAACAGAGGCAAACCCCCTTATACTTTAGAACAAGAAAAGCCAAAACTGCAAGCAAGGTTTAGGATAAGGCAGGGAAAACCCCAAACTCCAACAAAGGTTCCCATTGCTATTGATGACTCACCTAAATAGCAGGAGAATATGGCTCCTCTTATAAAAACTCAACAAGAAGGATACTCAGTACAAACCTCACCTAAGCCTCCTATCACCTATGTGAGAAGGCCTATAACTAGATCCACTTGATCTAAAGGAAAAGACATCCTACAGGAGACAGAGTGGGACCTACAAGAAGCAGAGGTCGTCCTACAAGAAACTCTGTTGAACCTACAGGAAACTTAAAAATTGGATGAGGAAGGAAGTAAGCAGCTAGAAACAAGGAGAGAGGACCCACAACTAAGGGAACCTAGTGCTCAACCTAACCTTGACTCCTACTACAGATTTATTGAGAGGGGGAGGGTATCTCCACAAATATTTTCGATTTCATTATTCTTTGAGATTGAGAAAGAAAGAGACAAAACACATAGATGGATGTACATTACCAAGTTGAAGGGAGTGTAAGACATTGGCCACATGGAGGAAAAGCTCAAGGAGATGGGTAGAAAACTAGGTAGCCTGAGGGACATTGAGGCCATAATGAAAATGCATGGTTCAAAGGACAAATACAAGAAATAAAAAATCCTTCGTTATCCATGGCCACTCTATATTTGGAATCCATCTAGTGCAGGATGCCAACTAAGTCCTATGTATTGTACCTTAAGGAACAATGGCTATTGTTCTAAATCAAGACCCTTGCATAGACAGGCACTATGCCATATTAAGATTATAGATATTTCATTGATCTCTATGACAAAAGTACATTAGAGTATATGGGTAAGATGTCTAAGCTCTAGTTGGATAACATGGCTTTGACAGATATGAATGTATGAGACCTTAATCAAAAGTTGGGGGATTTACAGTTGGTGGGTTTGGCATCATGGATGAACCATGAGGAAGCAAAGGCTATAGAAATGAAGAATATATTGGCAATGTAAAAAACTGCGCCTCTCATGATAAGAGATAATTAGTACAGTCCAATGGATGTCATTAACATATAATTTAATTGCAAAGGATCCTCAACTTGCAGCTAGGTATCTTCCTACCCCAGAGTGAGCAATTACACATTTTGGGGATATGTTCAGACTATTAGGGGATGATAGCATGCAATATTTCCAAAGGAAATGGAATACTTTGCCATATAATTTGAAAATCAGAGAGTACCATTCTCCTCAAACGATTAGAGAAGCATTGAACATGACACCCATGTACAAACAAGCCATCCAAAGGCTCAAACTCAATTGGATTGTCTTGAGACTCAGCCCACCACTTCTCTTGGGAATGTTAGAAGTAGAGAAGGAACAGGAAGAGAGAAAGTAGTGGGAGGAGGTGGAAAGGAAGGTAGGATTCTATGCATAAGAAGAGGAAACCACAACAGAAACATGGGATGTCATGGAGGCCGCTACAGCTATGAAAGACATGGATATTCATTGAGTTGCTTAGAGGCTGAGAAACACCTTCAATATGGGGGTCATGATTAACCTCATCATTGGGTAACTATATGGACCTTAAGTCACCTCCTAGCTGTTGGCATTATGAGACAAGTGTTGTCCTTGATGGCAAACCACACAGATGACAAATCAAAGTGTAGAAGGTCAGCAGCAAGGAATTGATGAACAACACCACAAGAATAAAGTGAAAATACATATACGCAGGTTCATCGTGATAGATCCGCGTATACACGCAAGTTAGTCGTTACAAAGTCGCGTATGCGTATGCATGCACATTCATGCAAGGAAAAGCACGTATATGTTGGAAAACTTACCTATGGTCCGTGGCGGTTAGTCCTTGGAATTTGAACCTATGGTTTTTGGACCATGGCATCTTGACAGACGTGTTGATCCCTAGTATTGAGTTGATGGTATTGGTTTGTTATGGTTTTGGACCATGGTATTGAGCAAAGCCTAAGACTATAAAAGGAGAAGAAGATCATTAGGCAAATGCATGGAAAAATACTTGAATATCTGATGAAGGATGAGATCGAGTATGCAGGTTATGGGTTGCTTGATCTAAGCTAAGGAGGGATCTCATTAGTTGATGGAGAATAAGATCTAAGGATAGATCGGGATCAAATGGTTTGAAATAAACTCTCTATATGATTGATTATGTTTATTCTAGATCTATATACTGATGCATGTAATGATATGAACTGGGTATAACTTAAGTTTGAAATCACCGCAAGTCATGATTGAATATTTATAGATCTATACGCGGGTTGGCTTTGGTAAAAAAGCGTATGTACGTAGGTTTGGTTCGTCCAAATAGCGTATCCCATTTAAGCTATGATGTTGATGATACAGTTGGTTTTGAATAGTGTTCAGGGTTCTGCTCTGTGTCCTGGTGACTGCTTTTGTTCACAGGGTTCAGTGATTCAGTATTGGGTGATTCAGAGATTGATAATGCTAAGTGTTGATTGATTGTGTGATTCAATGATATTGATGGGTCCATTATGAAAATTGGATGAAACGTGGCCTTCAGATTATGTGTGTGCTTCAGTGTATCCAGTATGAAAAATAACGAAACGAGGTACCTGGAGGAGAGAAGATTGTAGGTCAACACCTACGTACTAGTATCTAAGCTAGTACAAGAGCTAAAGGAAATCTTTGGAGCATTGTAGCAGGTAGTAGCCTGCGTACTAGTAAATGGATCGGCTAGTACAAGAGCAAAGGGGGTTGTAGCTCCCGCACTGGTATAAGGCTGCACCAGTACAAAATATTGTAAAAGGATTTTCTTATTAAGAAGAAGATTGAGATGACTTGCAGCAGGTGGTTTTCTCCCGCATTGGGTTTCCACCTTATATCATGGTGTTCATGTGTGTGCTCTTTATGTTTGATGATCTATTCTGCTTACTGTTAATAAGGTTAATAATGTTCTGATGCATTTACTGAAGATAAGCTAACTGAATTATAAGATTACTGCATGTACGCTGGTTGCTCTTAACATAGTCGCGTATATACGCGGATATCCTTAACTGAAGTAGCATATATGAATCTGATTATGAAAATGAAAAAAAGTCTTACTGATTTGATAATACTGATTCACCGCCCCCCCCCACTCTCAGTATTATTTCCAACACTAGCTTAGTCAAATCAACTCTTCTCACAATTTATTACATGTTCTGATTATATTTTGTTTAATGACATGAGTTAAAGTGCGATGTTATGCGATTTTGAAAGACAAAATCGAGGAATTTTGGCAAGATTAAGTTTTGTAGCCTAAATGGGACAAGGAAGAGAGATTGTAGGAGGTAAATCCTCCTCATTTACTCCTCCCTCATCTAAATATTCCTCCATTAATCACACCAACTTAGAGTACAAGTAGCCAGGAAATGAAGATCAAAAGGCAGCCGAGCAAGTGATAGTCAAAGACTTAGTTGATCTTGACTTTGGGAGTCGAGCCTCCCTAGATTTAAGGAAAGTCATTGGGGACTTCAATTGTATAACAAATAGGCCTAGAGCCTCACTAGGATTCGAATTTGTTTTTTAAAAACACTCGTTATTTTTGAGCTCTAGACTTGTGGAAGACATTGCTATGGAATTTTTTGTTTTGTTAATGAGATTGAGTTTTCTTATGGTCAAGTATTGATTTAACTCACATGGATGAAGCTCTTTGGTTAGGGCCCAACCCTAGAAGGAAAGGCTACTCTTATTGTATCTGTATGCTTAGATTGGTTTCATTGATTCATGATTAAAGTGTTCTTAGAAGTACTTCAGTGCAGGCAATGTAGATTTGATTAATTTTTTATTAGTTTGATTTCCATTTGTTCTCTACTTTAGTAGCAGGCTACAAGGGGAAAAATCATCAAAAATATGCTAGTAGGTGTCTTAACCTCACCTCTTCCTTCAAGGATCATGATTTGAGGAAAGGACCCCTATGTAGCCCCAAAAAGACAGATTTCTATTTTCTCACCAAATTTACGATTTACTGTACTTAAACCATAATTTGATAAGTTTGCAAGTGTAGGAATTAACTACCATCTCTTCCATATTTAGTATTACAATAGATATCATCAATCATTCCATTTCATTATGAAATTTTCCTCATGCATGAAGTAGAGAGTTATCTAATTAAACTTTGTTTTTCTAGCTTATTATAATTCTTGTTGTTTACATGATTTCTTAGAAAATAACAATGTTTCATGTAGAGAAAGTGTTTCATAACTAGAGAGATATACCATAGCAACAAACCACCTTTCAACTTCATCCATCCATAATCATTCCTTGCTTCCAGAAAAACCTTCACCAATTTCGTCATTTTACATAGGAACTCCTCCAAGCATGATGAGCAAACAAAACCATATCCTAACCTTGGTTTTGAGTTCTGAGTGACCCTAGGAATTTTCTCACTCCATTCCACCTATCAGCCACCTTCCCCAAGCCTTCAATCACATCTAGCACCAATCATTCTCCTCTTTGCTATGTCGTGAAGAAATAGAGTGAATCATGTAGGTTTTTAGTACATCGAGTACATTTTCCTATAGTGGACTGTTTTCAGGCCAAAATTGAGTGAAAATTGTAGGAAGCAACACAAGGGTACCTGAGGGTCTCCCAAAACTCCCAACCATTCTCCAACATCCATAATCCTCCTTCCATATCATCAAAAGAGATTAGGGTTCATACTTGATTTTCCATAAAAATAATAAAAAGAAAACAACGAATTTATTTCAGTCTTTTACATGCACAACAATGGTGTTTGATGTTTTGAACTTCCATGGTTAGGATAGTAGCATTTCATACATGTTAGCTTGGCATTCTTGTAAAGCATAGTTTCTTAGCAGTTAGTTATCGAATGGAGTTTTTTTAGCATAGGATTTAAGTCATTTTCCTTATTACAGTAGACAAGCTTTCTCTTAGAGTAGATTCCTCTTTCATTGATTAGTAATCAGGATTCTTTTGAATCCATAGAACTCTGACTTGAAAACCCTAATTCTCTCTCGCGAGTTGAACAGTAACAAAAGATAGAACCGTCAATTTTACTTGTGTATACAACACTGTCACCTCGAAGTTTGTACAAACCCTAGGTTGATAAATTAAAGCTTGTAGCACTAGGAGTTGCATCATTCTTGTTGCAATATTCTTTCTCATCAAAAGGAAAGACCAAATTTGATCTCCTAAAAAAAGACCCTCCTAAATCTTCTATTGATGATGATTCTAGAAGAAAGTAGAATTATCCTTGCCTCATCTGTGAGGGGGATCATTACACTAAGGATTGTCCATGATGATCTGATTTTAGTCACTTGCTAAAAGAGACTCTCGCTATCTTAAAAGAACCCTTTCCATAACCATCTGTCTTTTGTCTTTGCAAACTCGGTTTGGAGATGTCATCAAGTCATTACAATTTGTCTGTTGATGGTACTTATTGTAACACGCAAAACCCCTCTTCCACAACATGGGTACTCTATGACCCTAATGACGAGCTGATTAACTTAGAAGGTATCTTCCTTGTTTGAAAAACCAATAATATTTCTAAATATAGTGGAGTTATTGAACTCTTGTGAGAAGTAGTTTCTCTTGGAATTAGCGATATAGTTGTCAAGTTGGATTCACACCAAGTTGTGCTACAATTAAGCAATCATTACTTAGTAAGAAATCCATAAATATTGCATATGTATCTATGTGTTACATTGGTAGAAAGAAGTTTTTATTATATTACATATCAACATATTCCACATAATTTAAATACATTAACTAATGCATTGGCAAATTTTGTTCTTGATAGACATTTACGTCATTTGTAAAAATTGAATCATTTTATGAACGCATAGGTAGGAATAAAAAATGCATATATATATCATATCTTCCTTAGTGTTACATCAAAATGTGAGAAAATAGAGTTTTCTCACACATTTGGCTTTCAAACCCTACAAAATGTGTAAAAGACTAGATAAACTATCAAACTACATGGTGCTCATGATAGCACGAGACCACTTTGATCACTTGGCCTAGCAGTCGATGCAGTCTCACAGAGACTCCCAGAGTATATCGCTACTAATGTAGTGAAACATTGTTGATAGTGGCATAATCTAGAACCCCTCGAGTGATTTCCTCTAGATTGCACTCCATATTTTCTAAGGGGTCAGCCCCTTCCTCGTAGTCTTCACCCACTATTAGATGGGCACCTCAATGTATTATTGGGAACATGTCTCATGGTCTGTATCGTCCCACATATGCACATTTATCATAAGTTGAGTCTTATCTTACACATTTATAAAAATCATAAAACTTGAAAAAATATAAAAATGAGTTTTTACCTGCGTCAGTCCACTATTCACCTAGTGGTAGAGGCAGATCTC
The DNA here is from genome assembly GCA_000404065.3 of Pinus taeda. Lineage (NCBI taxonomy): Eukaryota > Viridiplantae > Streptophyta > Pinopsida > Pinales > Pinaceae > Pinus > Pinus taeda. The sequence continues at coordinate 12,418 of APFE031132054.1, forward strand.
AATCCCCTCTAAAATTTGAGTTGCATTAAGTGTATCCATCTACCACAAGCAGTTAGCATTCAAGCCAAGTGAATAATTATGGTTGATAATGCATATGTTGAACTATGCCTCCTCGAAGCATGAGTTGGCTCCATCTTAGGAGCCTCACATCTTGTGGGATAGGATGTGGTACTTCTGCCCACTGATACTAGAAGAGGAGCACTCACTCCAAGAAGAAGGTGACTAGTATAGAACAAGACTCGAACTTCTTTAGGTGTCTATGCTTACCATTGGACATTTGTTGCTTCATGTTTGCCAAGGTGCCTCTGCACTAGTGGAAGATGGTTGGGGTCAAACATGTGATATCATATTGAAATTGATACTTGGAAGCCTCATGCACATCTTATGTTCTAGATACATGTGCCATGGTGAAAAAAATTATTCTGAGAATGAGGTTGTTGGTGATTGTTGCAATCTTCACCTTTCCTCCATTGGTTATCTCGACACTAGGACAATATCTCTAGACTAGACTCCTAGTACTCTCACCTCCTTAGCGAGATCCAAAGACTTGAATTGCTTCTCTTCGGCACAATAATCTAGTGATGAATTAGATGCCCATTTCCTCCCAATTGTTGCCCTTGGATGATGAAGATATCTTGATCTACATCCCAAAGGCTGATTAGATAGGGTAGAAACTCCATATGAGCTCTGAACCATGTGGTGCTCAAGAATAGTGAACAAATTGATATGTTAAGAGTACAAAACAAGAAAAAAGTTGAAAATGTTACTTTTTCTATTTTCTATCCTAGATGTAGGTATAAACCTTCATTATGAGAATGTTCTGTTGACAATATTGATTTTTTTTATATGTGCAGAGATTCATGCTACAAAGGACTTCACTTTAATATCAACACTCGTGTTTATTTTCCAAAAGGAGGTTGGGATAAGTTAAACAAACCAACCTTGTTATGTTGTTCATAGAAGACCTTAGGAGCCTTGTCAAATAGGTATGGCACAATATCCTAATGGAGAAATTCCTTGTTATGCACAACCACAAAGTGATTGGATCACAACCCTACTATGGAAGACATGGCCACGTGAGCCACAAAACTCATCTTGGTCAAAGGGATGGCAACATTCTTATGGTAGAAACACCGACTACCCTCAATATTTCCCATAATATCCTCAATATCAAGCTCAAAATTATTCTGCACCCAAACCTCCAAAACATGCCCATCCATAATTCCAACCTCAATTGACTACAAGTCAGCCCCTTCAATTACCATGTACTTAATTTCCTCAATTAAATGAATTACCTTCTTATCTACTCCCTAATCCCAATAATAAAGTGCCTTAACAATTGATTTATAATATGCATGCTGAAATGTTTGAAGCTTATATAATAGCTCTTCTATATTTAAATGATGTCCAACTTAGATCTCCTCAATTTCCATATAACGAAATACCCTTTGTTGTCATTCAAGAATATAAAGAGGATAAATCTAGTGAAGAGGAGGAAAATCCTCAACAAGAAATTACTCCTCAGAAGGAATATACTCATACACAAATAGATGAAAACAAAATAAAATCAATTCCTACAATTCGTATAGCTAAGCAATGATCTATTTCCTTACAAAATCCCACCCTTTCAAAGAGATTACAAATTGATGAAGGTATAGATAAGAAAATAGTTTTATGTGATTATAACATGTTAGATGAATTGGAAAATATTTGGATCAAAATTCCATTCCCTCAACCTTTAAAGGAAATCACTATTTCTCCAAAAGAAGTAAAGGAGTTATGTATTGAAAATCCTATCAGAAAATGAAAATAATTCTAAAGAGTGCAATTGATCAAAAATATTGAAAGCATTGTGATGCAAAAACCAAAAATTGAAAAATACTTAGATCCACTTTATCCAATTGTAAAGGTGCATACCAATGGAAATGAAATTCCAACCACTTTGACTATATTATGTGCAAATATAAACATTATTTCAATATAATACAATGGATAAGGTGAAATTAACTAATATACAATATAATCATACTTTATTGGAATGAGAAGATATAGATGTTCTCAAGTGTAAGGGTATATTAGAATATGTATAAGTACTCCTATATCCATGGGAGTATCCTATTTATTTTATGATACTAACACCAAAAACTAATCTATGATGACATCCATGATTCTTGGTAGGCCACGGTTAGCTAATATTGATGCATTCATATGTTGCAAGTCTAGTGATATGTTCACTTCAAGTGGAAATATCACTAAAATGTTCATAGCATATGTGCGAGTAAGAAAGATAATTGAAATATAGAATGGGAAATGAATTGAAGGAGATGATGGAAATTATGAAGATATTAAACTAGTTTTAACTATCTCACAAAATTATGAGGAAGATTAATTAGTGAATTTAATGAATAATCATTCCTTTTCATCATATTGTGAACAAAATTATTGTGTCCATATATTAGAGCAAAAATTTCAAGAAGAATTCAATATTTAATACTTTTCATCTTCACAATCTAAAATGTTATTAAACTCAATGGAAAGGTTTGGCAGTTCTCTTATAGAAATTTATCCACTTAAAACATTAAACATTGATAATAACTTCGAGGAATTTCGAAAGAAATAGTTAATAAATATGCTACAAAAACATTCCTCTATATTTGCATGGGAATTTATGGACATGAAAGGAATTAATTCAAATAGATGTATGTGTAAAATTTACATACAAGAGAGTGTCAAACCTGTAGGACAACCTCAAGGAATGATGAATCATAATATGAGGGAGATTGTTAAAGATGAGTTACAAAAATTTCTCAATGTGAATTTTATTTACCTAATTTCAGATATCCAATGGGTTTCACCATTACTTGGTGTGCCTAAGAAAACTGAAAAGTGGAGAGTTTTTCTTAAAAGTGGAGAGTATGCATAGATAATGGATAATTAAATAAAGTAACTCTAA
>APFE031132056.1:0-35137 GCA_000404065.3 Pinus taeda
ACAAAGATTTATACAAAAATCATCTTTATGTTATACAAGAAAGGAGTTAGTTATGAACTTTTAGACATCCATTCATACATGAAATTCAAACATGAACATGATTAACATAAAGAAGAAGCATATCGGGAACCAAGACCTGTTTCTTTATTGTAGACAAATAGAAAGTACAAAAAGAGTAATATCACCTGAGCAACCTCTGCAGGCTCAAAACTTAGCCTCCTTCTGGATCCGTCCCGCCTCAAGCCTTTAGCATATCTCCTTCCAATACTCACTCCAAGATGCCATAACTAAGGGATGAACATCAAATCACAAGGAAACAAGGGTTTCCTATATAAATGGGGGAAGTGCAGAAGGCACAAGGGTCTTCAGACCTGATCAGGGGGAAATCTCAGTATAATAACCTTTCTCTCTCTTCTCTCCTCCCTTAGGCCTTCCCTTTGGTGTCTTTTTATACCAATTCCAAAGTAGTTTTTTAGTTAGGAATTGGTTGGGAACATTTGAGGCCACGGGCACTAACAGGTGATCAGCAGGTAAAACCTACGATCTCCGCCTGAAAATAAGCAGTTTTATATTTTTTTAAGTGTTTTAATACTTATACGCGGGTTGGGTATATATGAACCCGCATATACACGCATTTAACTCAGGTAAATGTCGCGTACAGGGAATAAAACACTATTTTTTAGATTTTGGACCAGGTCTGGAAGGAAGGGTTGCCCTAGGCCATGAGTGCAGCATCACAAACCATAATAGTGAGATTCAGAGCTATAACACCTAGGGTTAGGTTTTTCAATGTTTAAGGTTTTCCATTGTTTCTCAATAATAAATAGGCCTTTGAGCCTCATTGTAACATAGTTCAGAGGCATGTAGTTTCCACATCTCTTCTCAGAGATAAGCTACCATCGCCTGAGCTAGTCTTATTTCCATTTTGTTTGTAAGCATATTTCAATATTTTACATTAATGAAATGAAGTATTATCTCTATTGCATCTCTGTATTTATGGTTATCTTTGTAATTTTTTGTGTTCCTATCTGAATTCGGATCAGTGGTATTAGAGCAGTCTGATCGTCCTCTATTTTTCTTTCCATGTCCTCAACGAGGTTGGGATATAAGGAGTGAGGGCTCGATTTGGTTGAACCTTTGCAAGATCAGCCTTACAAACCCTAACGACCTTCCATGGAAAAAGAAAAGAAATATGAGGGGGCATGAGATCCTATCAAAATATTGCTTGAGGAGGCCCTTGAGAAAAAAAGGAATGCGATGATCAATAACTTTTCCTAGATCCTTCAATGGTTACCCACCGATAATGCATCCACATGTGGCAACCACTCTAGAGTCTCCACTCCTTTTAAGGTACAAGTAAAATTTGACATTCCCATATTTGAGGGCTAAATAGATGCAGACATTGTAGATAAATGGTTAAATCTGCTAGAAGGATATTTTTATGTTCATGATTTCTCCAACCTAGAGAATATTACTTTTTATCTTCTCAAAGTCGTCCCCCACGTCAAGGACTGGTGGGAAACCTACTGCGAGTAGAAGGATGAAAGTATGACCTTACTATTTTCAGCCCCACCCACTTGGAATTAATTCCAGGATGCCATCAAGGGGCAGTACTACCCTGTCAGAAGCTATGAGGATAAATACATAAAGTGGACCACGCTACGACAGGGAAGGGAGCAAGATGTGCTAGAGTTTACCAATGTTTTTCATACCTCACGCACGAAGTTGGGTATCAAGGATTCTGAGAAATATTTGGTACTCAAGTACCACAATTGCCTACACAAATATATATAGGATGAGATGGAGTTCTTAGACATCTCCTCTCTCGGCACGACGTACCAATATGCCATTAAGATTGAGCAAAAGTTTAAATAGAAGGCGAGACTTTGGACCTAAGAATCCGAAGCAAGGAAAAGGTGCCCCCAAAGCACAGAACAAAGGAAAAGTCCAAGGCAGGGTAGACTAAGACAACCTACCAAAGCCGCAAGCAAAGAACAACACCACAAAGCTGATGAAGGACATGGGAAAGTACTGCGAGTTCCATGAGATCTCCACTCACAACACAAGTGAGTCTTGGGCCAAGCAGTCACTGGTGGCTAAGCTGAAGGCTCTAGAATTAGATGCATGTTCTGACTCTGAGTCAAAACCTAACAAGGGGAATGACAAATGGAAGCATATTATTGATGCGGATCTGAATGCCACCGTTGCCACCATGAAAATAGAGAAGGAGGAACCTGAAGATGTAGAGGAGGAGGAGCGCCTCTTCCACTACCAAATGTGGTTAAAGGGTTCTCCTCTACAGTTCATTGTTGACAGCGGGAGCCAAAAGAACCTCATTTGGGAAGAGGTCATGAAGCGGCTGGGATTATCGACCACAACACACCCACAACCATACATTATTTGGTGGCTTCACCAAGGACGGGATCTTTGCGTGAGCCAACAATGCCACCTTCCATATAGCATCAAGCCCTTCATGGATTAGGTATTATGTGACATTACTCCCCTTGATGATTGTGATGTATTATTAGGCAAACCATACTTGTGGAAGAGACATGTTGTGTATGAGTCAAGGCCTCGCGTTGTTATTGTTACTTTGGGAAATAAGTTGTACAAGATACCAGAGGTAGCACCACCTACTGCCATCTCTTTGGTTACTACAAAACAATGTAGTAAGCTCATTTCCAAAGCCGGGAAATTTGTTTTCCTAATGATACGGCCTTAGGGAAAGAAGAAGATGGTGGCCATGACCTCCAGATAGGGCCCCTCCATAAGACAACAATAGATGGACAAGGTTGTGGAGGAGTACAAGGACACCTTCACCTCCCCTGCAAGGGTGCCTCTACACTGTCAGGTCAAGCACTCCATCGATCTGAACCCAAGTGCATCATTGCCTAATGGACCAATCTATTAGCGATCCTTTATGGAGAATGATGAAATAAAGAGGCATATTTAGGAGCTACTGCAAAAAGGTCACATACGGCCGAGTTCATCACCATGTGGTAGCCTGATCATGTTGGTACAGAAGAAGCATGGGATTTGGAGACTCTGCATTGACTATCGAGTGTTGAAAAAGATCATTGTCTGGAATAGGTACCCGATCCCATAGATTGATGACCTTATGGACCAACTCAAGGGTGAAAAATATTTCAGCAAGATCAACTTGAAGTTCGTATATCACCAGGTACAAATCGTACTCTCCGATGTGTGGAAGACTACCTTCAAAGCCAAGGAGGGAATTTTTGTATGGTTGGTTATGCATTTTGGGTTGAAAAATTCTCCTGCAACCTTCATGAGGTTGATGGATGACATCTTGTGTCCATTCACCAACTCATTTGTAGTGGTATATTTGGATGACATCCTGATCTTCAACCAGAGTTGGGAATAACACCTCCACCACATATGACAGGTTCTCCAAACACTGTGGCAACACAAGCTATGTGCCAATTTGGAGAAATGAACTTTTGGCATGACCCAGGTTTAGTATCTGGGATACATTATTTATGAAGAGGGGGGCATGTGGATCCAACCAAGATCCAATTCATTTGGGATTGGCCAGCCCCAACCACTTTGACAGAGCTCCATAACTTTCTTGGTCTTTCCAATTTCAACCACAGGTTCATGTTGGGATTCTCTCATATCACTTGGTCCTTGAGTCAAGTCACCAAGGAAGGAGCAAAAGAAAAATTCTTTTGGTCTAAATCTCAACAGAAGGAATTCACAAAGTTGAAATATCGCCTTTGCTCTGCACTAGTGCTCACTTTACCAGACTTGAAACAACCATTTGAGATTGAGACAGATGCATCTGACTATGCTATTGGGTCAATCCTTACTCAATAGGGGCATCTAATGGAATATCACAGTGAGACACTTTCAGACATAGTCCAGAAGTATCCCACTTATGAAAAAGAGATGTATTACATTGTGTAGGCCTACCAACAATGGAAGAATTACATTTTGGGAAATGAAACGGTCATCCACACAGACCACCAACCCCTCAAGTTGATACAGACGCAAGGGAAGTTGCAGAATGGTTGCCATCAAAAGTGGTCCATATACCTGCAACAATTCCATTTGAATATCAAGCATAATAAGGGTAGCACCAATAATGTTGCACACTACCTCAGCCGACCATTGATCATGGTGTTATCGACCATTCTTAACTCTTATGGGCACGAGGCTTCTGATTGGCCACTTCTCTACAAAAATGACCCAGAATTCAACCACACATACCAGACGCTCTTGGAGGGTCAAAAAGTTCCAAATTTTCACCTCCAAGATTCCCTTATATGCCACCTGGTACACCTTTGTCTTTCATCAAGCGAGTGAGAAAACTTGATTTTGGAAGTGCACTACAGTTGGGCTGATGGGAATTTCGGGGTCGAGAAAATAGTGGCAGTGATGCATAAGTATTTCTATTGGCTTGTTAGGAAGTACATCAAATCTTGCACTGCCTACACCATTGCCAAATCACCCATCAAGAAGTAAGGCCTCTATACTCTACTTCCTACCCCTAGCTAACCTTGGGAATCCATCTCCATGGATTTCATGTCAGGCCTTCCTTCTACTAAGCATGGCAATGAATATGTTTTTTTGGTCGTCGACAGATTCTCGAAGATGGCCATTATGGCGTCTTGCAAGTAGAATATCACAGTAGAAGCCACTGCTAAACTCTTCTTTGAAGAGGTGTGGGTACACTTTGGGATCCCACAGTCTATCATCTTAGATCCAGACAGCAAGTCCCTCAGTAAATTTTGGTCCAGTATCTAGTCGATGCAAGACACCAAGCTCACTAGGTCCACAACTTTCCATCCCCAAACTAATGTCTAGACAGAGGTCATAAACAAGATGATCGTAAACATTGTGCACATGTACAACTCAAAGAATCCACGCACATGGGATAAGAGCCTCCCCTATGTACAACATAGTTATAACTAGGCTCTCCACAGCTCAACTAGTCACAACCCTTTTCAAGTGGGCTTGGGATTCCAACCACTATGTCCCATTGATGTGGCCATACCATTTGCACCTACTCAGGTAGATTCGGCTCATTTCTAGTCGAAAGCCAATAAGGAAAACAACTTAATTGAGCACATCAAATATATCCACTAGTAGGTCCATGACATTCTGGAGAAATCAAATGCCAAGTATAAGAAGCGACATGATTAACATCAAGTGCCACACAAGTTTTAGGCGGGTGACAAAGTCTAGTTGCATTTACAGAAGGAACACCTTACTAGAGCCTATTAGAAAATCAGACCACTCCATCCCCCATTCCTTGTCCTGCACCCAATGTTCAATGTGGACCGCCTTCGACGATACCTCCCACCATTACTAGACACATTAGACATTGTTGAACAACTCACACCCACAAAATTAAATCCAAATTGCATGGAGCAAGCCATAAATGATCATATCATGGACATGCAGATCAAGAACACCCGACAACAAAGGATCCAAATATATCAAGTTATCAAAGCAGCCCAACTCCTTCACTAGGGCAAGTGGCTCACCAAGGACCAATTTTAGCAGAAGTTTCCTCATGTCATGGAGGAAGTCAACGTAATGGGGAACATTTCTTCCTAAGGGGGGATATATGATCCAGGTGGGTATTGGTGGCCACCCACCTATTCCACTTCAAACCCCACCATTTTTTGTTTCAATTTTTCAGTTTCCTTATTTGTAGCACAATTTACTATTTTTGGCAGTTTTTGAGGTCTTAAACTTCTAGAGTCGTTTTGAGGCCCTAAACGAAGTTTTTGGGAAAACTAGGACCAACATGGGTCATATACCAATGTTGGTTATGCAAAAGTTGTATTCCTTGGATAGGTATTTCTAACAAGGTATTGTGCATGTCAAACGGAGATCGTATGCCAAAGTTACGACCCTGGGAAGTTATGTACCAATTTACCCAAACGGGGTCCATTGTTTTGCTCTTCATCTCCTAGGGTTAGGTTTTTGAATGTTTAGGGTTTTCCATTGTTTCTAAATAATAAATAGGCCTTTGAACCTCATTGTAACACAGTTTAGAGGCATGTAGCGGCCACATCTCTTCTTAGAGATAAGCTACCATCGCCCAAGCTAGTATTATTTCCGTTCTGTTTGTAAGCATATTTCAATATTTTACATTAATGAAATGAAGTATTATTTATGATAAATTTATGTATTTATGGTCATCTCTATAATTTGTTGCATTCATTTCTAAATCTGGATTATAGCCACTATTCTTCAACAGTTTCCATAGCTTCAGCCTTGCGGACAAGGTTGCTTTTGATGGGGGTGGGCATGTTCAGGTCCAATGCTAACCCCTTTATTTATGTAATAAACACAATAGGGTCGAGTCATAGTCATAGTTAGTTAAAAATTCAACAAATCCCATATTAGTAATTGTAACTAGTTGACCCACATTTAAGAAAGGGACCACAATTAGTTACAAACGGGTCATAATTAATAAAAAGGTGGTTAACCCATGTTATGGAAAGGACCACTAGTTGTTAGGTTGTTGAAGGTCATTTAGCTATAAATAGTCATAGTTATAATGGAAATATCATCAAATATTATTTTTTAATCGAGATCTACTCCACTGGAGGTTGCCCCCTCAAAGAGGCGAATGAACATTGCTTTTGTCTTTGAATAATAAAATACCTGCTATTTTTCTCATTTTATTCTGTGTTGTGGGTTGTATTTCTTTTCATATTTGGTGTTCTGGAATTTCTCATAGGTCAAGAGCATAACAGAAAATGTATGTGTTATTTGCAGTGCATATTTCTAGTGATACAGGTAAGGAAGTTGAGGATGCAGATGTCTTAAGGATGTACCTAGTTTTCCGATAGTTTCAAGATATCTTTCCAACAAAGATTTCAAAGTTTCCGCCTCACAAGGAAGTGGACTTTTATATTGAGTTAATACTAGGGGAAACACCAACATCAAAGGCACCATATAGGATAAGTACACCATATTTAATGGAACTGAAGTTGTAGTTGAAGGAAATGCTTAACAAGGGATACATTAGGCCAAGTGTATTTCATTGGGGTGCACCAATGTTGTTTGTGAAGAAGAAGGATAGTACTCTCATATTGTATATCGATTATAGGAAATTGAATAAGGTGACCATCAAGAACAGGTATATGCTACTGAGGATTGATGATTTATTTGATTAGTTGAAGGGACCAACAGTGTTCTCGAAGATTGAATGGATATCATCAGGTATGCATTAAAGAAGAGGACATCTACAAGACTTATCTAGACTAGGTATGGGAATTATGAGTTTGTTGTAGTTCCATTTGGTTTGACTAATGCTCTAGCTACTTCTATGTGCTTGATGAATAATGTATTGCATCCTTATCTGGACAAGTTTGTTATTATATTCATTGATGATATATTGATATATTCCAAGAATGAGGAAGAGCATGCCAAGCACTTAGGATCAGTATTGATATTGCTAAGAGAGCATCAGTTGTATGCCAAGCTTAGAAAATGTAGTTTCTTTTAGACACAGGTACATTACTTAGGGCATGTTGTTTCCAAGGAAGGAATAGTAGCGGATCCAGAAAATATAAAAGATATCATGGAGTGGGAAGCTCCTAGAAATGTGGATGAGGTCAGATCATTCATGGGGTTAGTAGGTTATTATAGGAGGTTCATCAGGAACTTCTCCCAGATTTCCTATCCCATTACATCATTTCAGAGGAAAGGCAAGATATTTGAATGGATAGAGGAGTGTGCAACTAGTTGTGAGAAGTTGAAGTAGTTGTTGACCAATGCTCAAGTTTTAAGGATTGCAGATCTGGATAAAGAGTTTGCGGTGTGTACATATGCTTGCAAGAAAGGACTTGGTGGGGTTGTGATGCAAGAGGTAGAGGTGGTATGTTATGAATCAAGGAAATGGAATCAACACGAGGAAAATTTTGTTACACGTGAGCTTGAGTTGGCAGTGATCATCCATGCTTTGGAGATATGGAGGAACTACCTTCTTGGAAAGGGGTTTGTACTGATGAGCAACCACAATGGATTCAGATATCTATTTAACCAACCAAACATGAATGCCAGATAAGCTATATGGTTGGCCATGATCAATGACTTTGAATTTGATATTAGGTACCTTAAAGGTAAAGAGAACAAGGTTGTGGATTCTCTTAGCGGGAGAGTACAAATAAATCACATAGCAACTATGAGCTTCTATGGGACAAATTTATAGGATTAGATCTTATAGGTAGGACAACAAGATGACAGGTATAGGGAGATTATGCACAGGTTACAACAGAGTATAGATGATCAGGATGTGGACTATCATCTCACAATAGATGGTTTGGTCAGGTTTAGGGACATGATCTATGTGTTGAACAACAATGAGATTAAGAAACTTATCTTGAGGGAATTTCATGTTAAACCATATTTAGGTCACTCAGCATATCAAAAGACATTGACAATGGAGAAAAATTTATATTATTGGTCGAATTTGATGAAGGAAGTGGCAAGGTTTGTGGCTAGGTGCTTGAATTGTCAATAGGTAGAAGTAAAGTGTAAGCATTCATGTGGATTACTACAACTGATTCTGATTCAAGAGTGGAAATGGGAGGTCACTTCCATGGATTTCATTACAGGTTTTTTGAGGACATCTAGCTAGCATGATTCTATCTTGCTTCTGGTAGACAGGTTCACAAAGGTAGCACACTTCATTCCAGTGAAGTCTAATTATTTAGCTAATGATGTAGAAAAAATATTGACTAGAGATATAGTGAGGTTGCATGGTGTACCAAATAATATAATATCAAATAGAGGTTCCAAGTTAACTTCCAAGTTTTAGAAGGAGTTATTTGTAGGTTTGGTTACATAGTTGTACTACAACACAACTTATCATCTGCACATAGATGGGCAGACCAAGAGGGTCAATGGGATTTTGGAAGACATGGTGAGAATGCATGTCATGTACCAGCAGTGAAAGTGGGAAGAGTATCTTCCACTGGTTGAGTTCACTTATAACAATGTATATGAGGAATCTTCGACGATGAGTCCATTGAGGCACTCTACGGGTGGAGTTATAATACTCCCATCAATTTGAGTGATCCAATGAATAGGGCGTTGATATGACCAAACATGTTGGTAGAGATGGAATAGGAAATGTATGTAATCAAGAAGAATCTAAAGGCAACACAAGATAGACATAAGAATTATGCAGATCAAAACAGGATGTTTAAGGAGTTTCAAGTTGGGGAACAAGTGTACTTGCGCATCAGGCCCAAGAAGAGCTCCTTGAGGATTGGATCATGTGCTAAGATGGCACCTTGGTATTGTGGAACTTTTAATATTCTTGAGAGGATTGGACCAGCACCCTATCAACATGCACTGCCTCTAATAGTGAAAGTCTACAATGTATTCCATGTGTCATTGCTTAAGAAGTATGTCAGAGATGTTTATCATTTGATTGGCTGGTATGTATTGTAGGTGGAGCCAAAAGGATAACTCTAGCTAGAACATCAGTTCATTTTGCAAAGAAATATGATCATGCTCAAGAACTGAGAAATCAAGCAGGTTAAAGTGCAATGGAAGCACTTTGGGCGCTATTAGACTTACAATCTCCTAGGCTGAAAAGGAAATCAACAAGGGTAACCTCAAACCACTTTAGCTCAGTAGCTAGCCCTACTGAACATGAGAGGGATCTCTCTAAGTCTCTTATCAGTGATATGACTTTAAAGTAAATGGATTCTAGACTAGATATGAGTATTTGTTTGTTTGTTTGTGAAAATTTGGTTTTTAAGGATTCACTGAACTTAGGCCTTGGAGCCACAAGTAGGTCTAGGTTGTGGGAATGCAAGAGCAAACATAAGAAGGAGCTATATGTAATAAGACATGGTGTAATTTGAGTATTTTTCAGTGTAGTATGGAGGGTATACTGTGGAAGAAACTAATGAGCATAAATAAATATGATTTCATTAGCTTAGGAAAACAAACACATAACTATGAAAACTAGATAACAGAACTTGAAAAACAAGAATTATGAGTTTTTATCACAAGGAATTCATAGAAAGAAGAGATATAATGTAGATAAATATGTTTAGACCATGATAAAATAAAAATAATGAAGTACAAGCATCATGAACTCACTGGGCTAGAGTTCCTTGAAAATAGCTGCAACCTCTGTCTGTATTAGCTAAAGATGATTACAATGCAAGCCTCCTTCAAAAAAAGTTCAACCTTCTTCTCTTGAAGTGAAATGATACTTATAGACTCTTTTAGACCACTTTCCCACCTTCAGGAGTCGAATTCCTTGGTGGAGGAACTGACTCCAAGATTCTCTCAACCAACACATGAGAGTGAGAAGGTGCAACTCAAAGACTTCATGAAGAGTTTGTTTAGGAGTTTTCTTCTTTTATGATGCCTCATAAACATCAAAATCAACCTATGATGTACATTTATTCATGTCTACATCACCTAGCCATGTAACTTGTGCCACTACATAGAGAATCTTAACTTTGCCAAAAAAATCAAAATGCTCAGAATTTGCTCAAAATTGGAGGGAAAGTGTAAAAATAAGTATTTTATAGGTTCATGGATGCTTCAACAAGAATCTCCAAGTTTCCCTCATCCTTTTGATCCTTTTTGGCCTCCTTGAGCTTGTTTTCAAGTTGTTTTACTTTGACCTTGGTGATCATGTTTTGAGCTTGATAATGACGTGCCATGTTTCTGAGCATTTGATTGTCATTGTTTTCCTTCTCCAAGTGTTCATTCACCCTATTAAGCCAATATTATTTATCTTGATGTACCTCTAGGGAAATCCTTTCTTCTAGGTCAAGGTCTTCATTAAGCAACATTTGTTTTTGTTCCTCTTGCAAAGCTTCCTTGAATCTCTTGATCTTGGTATTTTCCTTTTCCCTTTCACCTTTGATGCTTCAGGCTCACTTGATGTCATTATCTCTTTACCTTTTCTAACTTGCTACATTAGCTTAGCTTTTTCCTTTTCTAAGATCAACTCCTTTGCTTTGAGTTGATTGTTTTCCTGTTCAAGGAATGATATAACATACTTTTCCCTTTCCAAATTTATCGCTAGCTCCTTGATTTGGTAGTATTTGTCCCTGATAGTCTGTCTCATGCTTGTGGTTTGATCTTTAGCCTCTGGATCAATTAGCTCAAACTCATGCTCCACTATATCCTTATCCTTTGCTGTCAATTCCTGCTTTGTCGATGAAGAAGATTTGGCCCCTTTCTCTTTGTGATAAAAAACACAAGCCTCTGCCCTTTCTTATACACTATGATCACCTCTGGCTTAGGTAGCTAAATCTTCTCAGTTGTTTTTCTAGATGACCCCATCTCTATTTGTTGTTTTGGTGCACTTAGGGACTGAGATGTTGCATTTTCCTCATGTCATTTTAAATTTTCTTCTAGAAAGGCTTCCCAAGCCATACCTCTCTCTGCTAGTTGATGAAGGACAATGGTTTTGATGAGATTGTGATGGAACAAGATTGGAGAGTGCTCTTTGTCCTTTAATTGTATCTTTTTAGACATTTTTGAAATGCTCTTGAACAAGTAATTACACATGTTGAGTGGCTTTTGACATGTGAAGTGCATCAAGAGGCGAATATGATAGGCATACAACCTGGAGAATCTACCTTCACAAGTAAAGAATCTCATGATAGTTTTCATTTAAGGGGCATATTTCTCTAGAAAATATCTGAAAGGTAGGAGGTGAGTAAGTGTATATCTGTATGGCATCTTTAAGAAGGGCTTGTAGTTTTCAAGATCTAGACTCATTCCCTTAAACCAATATTCGCCATTGTCTAGTAAACCAGTTGCTAGTGAGATGGAGGCCAATGAGAAGCTAAACTCAATACCAACAATGACAACAATCTCTCCTTTCAATTGTGTTGCTACCCAATCTGTTAGTTGCTCAGAAAACCTTGCTTCACTTACTCGTTTACAAAATTCCAAGCAGTGAACATCATCAAAGCACTATTTGATGAAAGGATAGGAGTTGATTGTATTACAGTCTGATGGTTCATATCTGAGAATCCTCCCTTCTTTGTGTTGTCTTTTTCTTTCTGGCAAAGATTCAGCCTCCATGATGACACAAAGTCCTAGTAGTAGGAATTGAAAATAGATGTGAGGTGTGAATGGAAATGAAGTGATATGTAGGAGATTTTAACAAGAATATGGGAGGGGTTTTATGAAAGATGAGATGACCTTGAAAACTGATGGAAATGAGTGAAGAAAATAGTGAAAGAGTCTGTCACTTGCAAGTGAGACGAAGAAGGTTTATGATGAAATTTTCCCAAAAGAACTCTACGAATGAGCTAGGGTTTTGCTTTTTCAGTGTTAAACTTTGTTTAGAGGTAGATAAACTGGTCAAAATGACTCATCAAACATGTGTGCAGGTGTAGGATATCAGTTTACATGTTTTGGAGATCAAAGATTATGATGACCATTTTTACCCTAGCATTTGCCATGAAAAAATTGCTATAAACCCTAGCTTGAAAAATTATTGACATGGAATGAAAGTGGGAAAGAAAAAGATAGAGGTTGATGGTGTACTTACTTGTTCCTTAGCTTAGAAGACAATTAGACCAAGCTTGGAAGCGAAAATTTGGAGTTTGGGAGAATTTTGGTGAGTTTCAGCACACTTTGTCTTGCGCATAGCGCAGTGTTCCTACGCACAGCACCAAAGTGCAGCTCAATTCACAGAAGTGCAACGCCTACCTCCTAAGTGTAATGCAGTACTTCTACACACAACACCTCAAATTTTTTGCTATTTTCTCCTAGGGAACAAGTTTTTTGCTTTTTTGGGCAAGTGAACTTGATGATAAGGAGTGAATAGGATATGAATGAAAGAGTTATGAGGCTTTTTGAGTTTATATAGGAAAATTTCCTCACTTCTTCAAAAAGGAAAAGAAACCTACCCTCCTTTAGGAACTGATTTCACTTTATGAAGACATATTTTACCTTCACTATTGCAAATGTGCTTTTGCTTTCCTGAATGCTGGAGCTTCCTCTTCTGAAACCTTTGATATCATGAGAATATGAAGAATGTGTGAATAATCAAGATCAATTCTTCAATAGTTGCTTTGTCGTGTTTGACTTATTGTGGTTTTTTATGGAAATGATGGACCTTGGAGACCCTTGTGACCTAATGGATGACCTAAGACCTAACGGAATGATGATGATGACTTGACCCATTTTCATGGTGAAACCTTCATAAATTATGATAAGCGGCCAACATGAGTTAAATTTCAAACAATGACTTCATCTTTGGATTGACCATACAATGACCAAATTTGTTGTGTAAACCAATAACAGAAAAATTTGATGGCAAAAGCCTAAAAAGACATGGTAAAAGCATTTCCGATCTGAATGACAGGCTAACAAGATTGACACTAACAGGACCGATGAACCTACATGGGAGATAGCTTATCAGTTTTGGACTATGTATCCTTCTATATTCGTTGCTTGAGTGGATGTCTTTTGGTATATGCTTTGCTATAGTGTTTTGGTATATGTATATATGTATATGGATGTAAATACTTCCATGAGATGTGTATATGTACATTTCCTTTTCATCCTCTGCTGCTGCACGTTCCATTTTTCATGCTACAATTCACATCCATGCAAAGACCATTTTGATACCACTTGATCCAAGTCCGGGTGTGACAAAGGACCCTCCCAAGACCTTTTACTTTCGTGATGTGTTAAATTTCATTTTTAAAAAAAACAATTGAATACATGTGCATGCTATAAAGAAGAGGAACATGTCAATCATCAACACATGAGAACATAAGGCGTTGATAATGGAGTTCATCCAGGAGGGACTACATCTCTGGGCCCCGGTGTTAAGATGGTGTAGGTCATTGCATTAAGTGTTGTCAATAGTGATGATGTACATAAGAGGTGATGTCGCTATCATACAAGGAAAATGAACTTATGCAGGAGTGGCTCCAAGATATGTTTCGCTACAGGAACTCTCAGTCAAAAGGACTCTTATCAGTATGACACAAACTCATGCGCGATGATCAAGAGCATCCTGCCAACATGCAATAAAAGGGATCTCAATGCAAACATATAAGACGACAACATTAATATCCCATCAACATACAACAAAGGGATCCTAAAACACAACATGACAAATCATGACAACAAGTACATCACACAAATGATTCTGCATCACATCAAGTAGGAATCATGAAAACGAGTAAGAACCAAGATCCCACATCAAACATCAAATAGGGATTTGTGCAACACAATGATAGTATAAGAAGTACATGAAAATACTACATATGCCTCACATCTAGGGGCCATCTGAAGAAGAGGATGTCAAACTACTGAAGCTGGTAGCATGTAAAATCTCATGGCATCGAATCTCATGGAGATGGCTGCTCGCACATGAATGTTGACACCCACACTCCACTTAGAAAAGTGGCCAAAAAATAGAATGAGAAAATGATGAATTTGAATGCACCAGCAGATTTGTGGCAATGAATAGTCCAAAATCGACTGTCAAATTTCTGAATTATGAGAAAGTGGAAATCTAGGGCTCAAGGAATATTTTAGATTCCCCTAGATTCCTTAAAGATTCCCTCCTCTAGGTCCTCTGCAAATCTACTACTCAGATCAAGATGCTGACTACACCATCGGGTTCGTGTCGCTGAGAGGTGTAAGATCGACATAAAATTTGTCGAATTTGGACATTGCAAAAAATTCTCTCTCCTAGAAATTTCGCTCAGTCATGGTTCCACTTGCATTAAAAATTAATAAAAAATTATGGCTCATTTCCCATGCCCACTCTTGCGTCCTCCATCTGGGCGCACTGTGCAAATGAAGGGTTATATAATTTCTCGGGCAGATTTACCAAGAAATTGGTTTAGGTGGATTGGTTTAAGGTGAAATTAATTGAGGAGGGGTCGGGTGGTCAAACCCTGCCCCTCCCATTTTAATACATTATTGTTCCATTAAAAAAAATTGCATATGTATTTGGGGGTTCAGTCCGCATTGGGCAGCCTGCCCCATACCCTCTATAACAAAACTTGGCCCATTTTAAGGTTGTGTTGGTTTATGTATTAATGGAGGGTTCGATGGTTGGTTAAAGGTACATCACATGGAGCCGCCTGCTTGGGGGTTGGCCACGTGGGCTGGGCGGGTTCGACCCCCACTATCTCCCTTTTAAAATACGTACATGTTAGGGTGAGGTGTGGGGTGGTGGGGGTGGTGGACCACCACCTCCACCAATATATAGTATATATATATTATATATGATATATATATATATATATATATTAATTTTTATAGTTTATAACATAATGACGCTTTTTGAAAATTCAGATTTTTTATCGAAGGAGTGATTTTAACGAGGCGAAAATTTCACTCGAAATCTAGCCAGCGTTGGCCGGATTCTATCTACAGAAAAAAGTCCAAATTATGTCTCATTTAACATGCCCAATCAACAAAATTCAACCGAACATTGACTGCTTCTAACTTCCTCATCCGGACTCGGATTGATGAACAATTCACACCATCATGGTCACGATGACGAGATCTTTAACATGAACCTAGTTCGATCATAATCCAAACAATTTGATTTTTGAGATTTCATAAGCCCTCTTTGTCCTGTGTGTGTCTCTAGAGCCACCTAGATCAACGATAATCTAGGCAAAAGGAATTGCTAGGTAACCGTGAACTGTTGAATACCTCTAGGTGAACCAAAAAGTACGACTAGGAAATCTCCCTGAATTTTGTGTTCAGTGTATCATGTTTAGAAGGTAGCAGATTCGACCTCCTACAGATAAATGATGGAAACCTATAGGGGTATGTCTTTATATACACGACGATATGGGGAGCACAAGTCTGTACTAGTGCTATCTAAAGTGAATGCCAGCTGCTAGGTTTAAAGATGTTGGAACACGTCTTTAGCCTAGACAACTAAATGTGAGCATTAAGTTTCAATGCTTCCTTAGGTTAATTCAATAAATTTTAACGGTTGATCTTGAATTAGGTTTAAATTCCAAGGCCCTACTGTTGTCATCTAAAAACTCCTATATGTAGCTGTATGAGAAAACAAATTTTTCTTCGATGAAATTTAACACTAATTGAGGAATAGAGAGCACACGATCAATGTAACAATCAAAGAATGAAATATTTCACTAAGACATGTCCTAAATTCACTTAATCTTCCCTTAACAACAAAATAAGTTTCATTTCATTTACAAATCTTATGATGATGCAATTCTAGTTTCTCAATGACACTACTAATGAAATATTTTCGCTTAAGTAAACTAGAATGATGTTCTTCTTTTCATGAAATGCAAAAAGATTCTTTCAAATTAAGCACTTTTAGTGAAAATTTTCACGATTCTAAAAAAAACAAGCATCGATCAAATCCAAAGCATGATAAATGAAACTAAAATCAACTTCTTCCCTGAATCGATCAAACCAAACACATAAATGCTTCAATCGACAAACCAAACAATGTAATCTATTCTTGGAAAGAGAAAAGAAACACTCAAAATTAGAGAACAAACGAGACTCTTTCACTCTTTCAATTGAAAATGAATCAATGAAGACGTTAGGACCAAAAGAAACGTTAAACAAAGTAGCAAATCAAAAATTTGAAACAATGAGTGAATAATCAAATGAATGGCAATTGATCTAGATGTCCTAGGGTCATAGAAACCATCCCAAAAGCTCAAAAGATCAAGCAATGAAACTTAAAGCCAATCAATCAATCAAACCTAGCAAACAAAGCATCCTAGTCATCTTAGTTCATAGGGAGAATAAATGTAGACAGACCAAGAAACAGAATCTAAGAGGGCAAGACACACTAGCATATGGTTTAAAAGAAACCCTGATTTCAACCTACAAGAATCAACACGACTATTTAATGATTCACGACCTCTATCGAAATGAGGTTCTTTGAAAGTACTAAATTGCATGTATGGTTTCCTTGCTAGTCTTGGCATGCATGACACATGCATGCAGTTTCTTTGTTATGATATTTCATTGGCATGGGGGATTGCATGGATTGACAATGGTTTTACCTAGCCTTGTCATTTCTTGGATAGCCATAGTGTTGTGGGTTTATCTTTGTTTTCTAATTGGTGCTCAATTTCCTTATGGTTTTCGGTTGCGTTATTAGTTCCTGGAGCCTTTGTTGGAGGAACACTTTGGGAGCCCTGTAACAACTTGGGTTGAGTTACTAGTCCTAGAATCCTTGGTTGGACAAATGCTCTAGAGCCCTTTGTGGGTTGAGTTAGTAGTCTTGGAAGCCCTAGTTGGAAAAACACTCTAGAGTCGGGAAACAACTATGGGTTGAGTTATTATTCCTCGAAGCCTTGGTTGGAACAAATGCTCCAGAGCCCTAGACAACTTGAGTAGAGACTGATCTAGTGATGGTTTGTGATGTTTGACTATGAGGTGGAATCACTAGTTGAGGGTTAAGGTGGTTTTTCCTCTAGAAGCCCTAGTTGGGTTTTGTTTTGGTTATTCCATGAGACCCCACATTCATGCTTGGAATATGGCATGGGGATGATTAGATAAAAGATAGATTTGGTTCAGCCCAATCTATGGTTAGGTGGTACGTGGAAGTCCCTGACTTGGTTGGATTCGCATATGTTAATATAAAATCATTCTCCTTTGCTATCTCATGAGTAAATGTGATTGTCATTATGTGGCTTAATGATTGTTTCATTGTTGATATATCTCTGGTTATTTGCTAGTTATAAACATGTTTTATGATAAACTTGATGTATGGCTTTCATCATGTTTTGGTTAGTAGATGCAATATTAATGAATGAATGACCTAATATATAAGAATACAACTATTGGGAGGAGACATCATTCCTCCTTGATGATTCTCAGATAAATATGAGACCCCTATTCTCATATCTGTTGTTATGACTTGTAGATTCCATGTTTATGATATGTTTGACAAAATTATTGTCATGGATGGTAGGGGTTAGGTCAAGTCCTTGTTCAATTTGTTTGCATTAGTAACCTTGTTTTAATGTTATTTATCAATTTTGGATGTTTTGTGAAGTTTTGAGTAGAGGCCTGAGTCCTAGCCCTAGAAAGGTGGCTCAGAATTCTATGTTGCTCACACATAACTTCCTAAAAAAGGCCACAATTTCATGGAAGCCTTGCTATGAGAGAAAATGGAGGGTCTTAGTTGCTTGGAAGACTTGTCATGGGAGAGACTGGGGGTCCTTAAATAGATAGTAGAATTTAATTGTATAAATATTTTAAATTATTTGCTAGTAATAATTATAAAATTAAAATTGAGATTTATTTTAAAAATAGTTATATCTTTGTAATAAAATTCATATATTAAAAGAAATGTCATATGAATTATGATATTATAGGTATGTGGTATTAATAAGTCATAGTAGTGGCTGTAATATTGTAACAAACTTTATTTACAAGTTAAGCATTTCCATAGTAAAGGAGAGTATGGTTGAATTCTATGGTTAAGAATCTTGTTACATGATTTTTAACTTGCATATTAATGTATTTATAATAATAATAGTAATAATAATTCCTATAGGCATATTGATTTTGGAATAGGGCTTCAAGATTTTTAATTAATTATCAATAATTATTAGGTGAATTCATGTATCTTTTTTCATCTAAATTGATTAATTAAAAAATAATATTATATGAACAAGTGTGATATGAAGTGAGTTATGGATTTTTGAGCATGTGTGCTTATGAGCTATGATATTGGGCCATGGTATTATAACAAGTCCTATTTACTTATTAAGAATTTCCATGATAAACTGGAGATAAATCTGTAGGGTTGAGAATCGTGTTCCATGTTATTTTAAATCTATATAAGTTTAACTTATATATTAATTCTTTTTTATAATCAAGAATAATAAAATTTAAAATAAATTTATAATTTACCTTATTTTTTTAATATTAACAACTTGTGATGTAATCATGAAATAAAACTTGTTTTGATGTTTCCAATAAATTGAAATCTATATATATTTAATAACTATTTAATTTATATAAATATACTGGTTTAAAGTAAAATTATAATTATCTAATATATATATTAAATAACTATTTAATTTATATAAATATACTGGTTTAAAGTAAAATTATAATTTAATTAATTTTTATCATTTATTTAAATCCTAATAATACAATAGTAAAATGATAATCATAAACCTTTACTAATATTTTAATTTAATTTATATAAATATACCCCTATTTCACAAAACTATGGTTGATATGACTTGACTTGACTTAATGAACATGAACTAACATACTATTTTGTAAAATTCTACCATTTTACAACATCGTTGTTTATGTGAATTTACTTAATAAACAAGAAGAAATATTATTTACCTTTACAAAATTCTTGAATTTCCCACTGCCACGTGTTCAAGTGTGATTGGAAATGCCAACATCATGATGATGTCACCTTATGGTTATTGTTAATGTTAGGTTAAAGAAATATTATTTACCTTTACCAAATTTGATCCTCACAAGTATGTTTGTGAAGCTACCCAAAAAAATAGGTTAGAAATCTTGATGTTAGATTATTTTCAAATGATAGACTGTTTTTGTTTGTCGTTACATTTCTTATACGGTCTGATTTCTGATGTCTGTATTAATCAATTACAAAGAAATATAGGAAGCAACGCGTTTTCAGAATGGTGATTGCGAGATAAATGCCAACTTGACGAGAGTGCGAATTATCACAATGAATGCACTGAAATATTTATTGAAACAATGATGGTCAGACTGTATAAGATGGTAACTGCTTTATTGCCATCCAGAGTCAATTAAGGAATCATACTGAATTAACAAACTGAATTTAAAAATTGAAGAATCGATCGACCTCCGACAATCAATTTATGGCAATCGCATCGCTTTTATTTCTGAATTTACGCAACATTTTCATATGACTTCCTCACGTTGTGGAGAAGGATAAGGAGCTCCACTCACTCTGCAAAACCAAAAGCAGAATTATGAGTTGCTTGAAACCAAAGCAACGAAATTCATGAAGAGTTTAGAAACCAATTACATAATTAAATAATGAGAACTTCTATTATATTCTATAGTAAGACAGTTGAAACCTGCTACTATTTGAAATTCTATTATAATCTATGGTAACAAAGTTGAAACCCGCTACTCTAAATAGCTTGCTGGCTGCACCCGAGAAATTTGCAACAACAACAAAAGTACCTTCACGTTCTCATTAATAGATTGGTGTTGGCGGCGGCGAGTTGTAGTAATACGGGGGAGGAGGGGAGTTGTATAAGTAGTTGTTAAGCAAGTTCAGAGGGGACTTGTAGTAATATGGGGGAGGAGGAGGTGGTGATTTATATAGGTATTTGTTGAGCAAGTTCAGAGATGGAGACAGTGGTGGAGGAGACCTGTAGTAATAGGGAGGAGGAGGAGATGGGGAGGGCGGTGGGGGAGACCTGTAGTAATAGGGAGGAGGAGGAGATGGGGATGGCGGTGGGGGAGACTTGTAGTAATAGGGAGGAGGAGGAGGAGGAGATGGGGATGGCGGTGGGGGAGATTTGTAATAATAGGGAGGAGGAGGCGATGGGGATGGCGGTGGGGGAGACTTGTAATAATAGGGAGGAGGAGGAGATGGGGAGGGTGGAGGTGGAGATTTGTAGTAATATGGAGGAGGAGGAAAAGGGGACGGTGGTGGAGGGGACTTGTAATAATAGGGAGGAGGAGGAGATGGGGAGGGTGGTGGTGGAGATTTGTAGTAATAGGGAGGAGGAGGAGGAGGAGATGGGGATGGTGGAGGGGGAGACTTGTAATAATAGGGAGGTGGAGGAGATGGGGATGGTCGTGGTGGAGACTTGTAGTAATAGGGAGGAGGAGGAGATGGGGAGGGTGGAGGTGGAGATTTGTAGTAATAGGGAGGAGGAGGAGATGGGGATGGTGGTGGGGTAGACTTGTAATAATAGGGAATTGGAAAAGATGGAGACTTGTAGTGGTGCCTTCCCCTTTCTTCGTCGGGAGATGACTCGTATTTGTAGTAGGAGTTTAAGTCTCCCTCAAAGCTGTTTGAAGAGGCGGCCGCCAGGGAAAGCATGAATGCATGAACAGCGAAGAAAACAACGGGAGTTGTTCTCAAGCTCCAGCGTTCCATCATGATCAAGTCTTTTGGCTACTCTTAAATCTCCTTCAATATCCGATGGATGCATGTTCAGGTTCCGAGATGCGGGGTGTATTTATACATTTGAACGAGGATGCGGACACCGAACGGGCCTTCTTTTTTAAATTCTGGTGGCTTTAACGACGTGCTTCCCACGCTGGAGATGTAATACTTGAGACTCCACCAAAAAGATAGCTAATATGTGTTGGAGATTTCAATGTCGTGGTAAACATGCTTGCGACTCACTCTAAATTTTAAAATATGAATCGAAAAACAAAATACATCTCTCCAAACGAAAGTCAAAGATTGATGCTTGCCACGTCTCATTACTCTTCTTTTGCCCTGCCCCAAAGAACAGCAAAATATGAATTGAATTGATTAGCAAACTACATCACAATAAAAGAAAGTCAAAGATTACTCTTATTTTCCTTTTTAGCCAAAAGAAGCGGCCTTCTCAAATTATGACATCAATTTAAAACACAATATCAGTTAAATATCAGCATTTAGTGCCATGTGAAAACCCAAAACGTCACGCTGGGCCAAATGTGAAACACTAACTCATGACAAAATATTTAGCAATCATGAAGGTGGCCCATAATGTGGAACATTAACTCATGACAAAATACTTAGCAATCCATCCCTATGACATTCATCTCATCACTACCATGATCACTTGAAGAGTCACTTGTTATCTATAAGACCTGGCCATCAACTGCATACATAAACATTCATCTCATCACTACCATGATTACATGAGGAGTCACTTTCTATCTACAACACCTAGCCATCAACTCCATACATAAAGCTCAAGATACTACACCCTAATATTTGGAATAATTTCCAAATAGATTTATCTCATTTAAGATTAATTTTATATTGGTAAGTAATAACTAATACATTAAAATAAAAATGTGTAAATGAAATGGACTACAGTAGATCCATCTTAACTATGGATCTACATAGATCAAATTACTCTAGGTGCAAAATTTAGGAAAACTTTCCACCTCAAAAGATGTGATCCTTGTCCATGCTTGATAGATCAAAGTTAAGATGGATTTATATTGGTTTCATATATATGTTCTATTTTTTTAAATTTATTTTAAACAATTTATTCTATTTATTTTAATTAATTTATATTTTATTTTATGTAATTTGACCAAATCAAAATTGTTGGATAACATAACATAACATAACAAGGCATTACATCATCTTTTCCATAGTGCAATAATTATGTTTATTATTTGTAATAATGAAAACATAAAATTTATGATATTTTTAGGTTTACAAATAATGAAAATTTATATCTATGTTACAAATTCTACATTTTACAGCAAAATGACTATTTCTATTCGTTGAAATAGTTGTCTAGGTATAGGGCCTTGGTAGCAAGATTGGAGAGTAAATGAACCCCAAAAAATGACCAACAGTAATGCAAAATATACAGTTAAGCAAGTTCAATTAAATATGATACTTCTGACACTAACAAAAACTTTTTAAATATCCTCTAGGTGCTATGAACATTTCTTTCAATGAGCCATTAGGTCATTGATATAAGAAGGAATGATGCCAGCCAAGTCATTTAAACACTATTGCACAACCCACTAGAAAGTGGAATTGAGATTTTTCAATGGAAGGGCTTGGCATTATAGTTGATTGTTCACCAAGGAGAGGTAAAAGCGGTCATGTACTAGTCTTTGGGATGAATTCAAATCTAATTATGGCCATAGAATCCATCAATAAATAATAAAACTCCATGCCCCACACAATCATTAATAAATTTGTCAATTAATGGAGTAGGGTAACTATGTTTGCCATAGACCCCATTATAATCATGGAAATCAATAGAGACATGAACAATGCATTACTTCTTATTGATCAACATCAAATTAGATATAAAAAGTGGTGTAAGATATCCAATAACTGAAAATATGTTGAAAAGGTTTGTTAGTGTAGGAATTAATGCACAATGTCTTATTATGATTATGGAAATCAATGGAGGCATTAACAATGCCTCGCTTCTTGTTGATGGGGACCAGATTAGATATCAAAATGGTGTATGTGATCCAACAATTCAAAACATGTTGAAAATGTTTCTTAATGTAGGATTCAATGCATAGAGTCTTACTAATATAAATAAGCCTTCATTTCTACCATACTGGTGATGTATTAGGACATGTATCAATATGGTATTCTATAATGATAGGCTCAAATCTAGGAATTTCTAAATAAAATGAATACATCTCAAAAATATTAGAACAAGGCTCTACCAGCCACAAGCTTTGGGGAATATAATTCATAAAAGAGAATGTGCTTGATAATGTTAGGCTTAATAAAAATATCCACTTTAATAGTGGGGGAAACGTTAGCCATGTTACTTCCTTGAAGATATCCAAAGTGATAGCTGGGGTTTTAAACCAATCAACATGACCCCAAGGTATAGAATTCTTATATTTTATGGGGAATTGATCATAAGACTTATTGGTGATGAGTGCATCCTGAGGGAGAAAATAAGCATACTAGTGATGCATATGTTGTAGTTCACTAGCTTGTATCACTTTACCATAAGCATATTAAAATAATTCCTTAATGAAGTCATGTGATATACAAATGAATACACACTCATTGCCTCACTATTTCATCACTTGGCCCTCTCAGTAAATGTTTCAGATATCCATCTCGAAAAGGATGAACTTGAGTTGCAGGAGGAAGGATTAATGTTGCATAACTAGCTGCTATCATTGTCCTTAAGCCAGCCATAGAATGTGGTGATGTAGGTGAAGATGAAGAAGAAGAAGAAGAAGAAGAAGAAGATGATGATGATGATGAAGGAGGATATCGAGAAGATATTACTTGATATTAAGAGGTATGATAGGAGGTAGAAGGGGGTTGAATAAGTTGAGAAGGGATAACTAATTTCTGAACTTCTGGAATAGATTTATCTTCTTCCTCAAAAGCTAAAGGATTGGTATAAATAGTAAAACCTTCCTCAGGTTTGATAGAATTAGGTGGGTAGGTATGTATCACAGAAGAAATAAAATCAGTTGGTTTGAAATTAGGTAATTGAAGCCCTAATTGAGATTCTGGATCAGGTATCTATGAAGTAGAAATGGGAAGGTGAATTGATTCAAATTGATGAACCAATAGAGTTGATTGAATGTCAACTCCCTTAGATAATACTTCTAACACATTTGGTGGTAGATCTTATAATTCTATAGGAATCGGAATAGGCTGAAAACGATCAGGTTGTGATATAGTTTAAGGTGGAAGAGATGTAGGAATAAAAGAAGATGATTCTAATCTACGCTTGGCAGAGGCATTTCTCACTAACCTTGTCGGATCTAATAATGGATATTGAAGGTCAAAGTAATAATGAGACCTAGTATGCTTACATGAAGCCAGTTTTACCTAATGGAGTCGCCGGGTGAATTATTTTAGCCAACTAACTTCTTATTCACCTTTAAGAAGAAAGCTTTATCATTGTCCTCGAGAAACGAAACTTCAAATTTTCGTTCCCCGACAACAGTGCTAATCTAATGTTGTCCTTTGTAGACAATTCTAAGCTAAAGAATTTTGTCAAAACATCTAAAATGTTTTTTTAATTTGGGGATTGGATGACCAATGTTCTAAACTATTAAACAAATGTAGATCCTAATTATCTCTTTTATATTAAAAGGGTTGATTCTTCACCTTTAAAATAATTAAGCTTTAAATTATTTATGAAAGGTAGAGTTTAAGATGATCTTTATGATTCCTTAAACATTCAAATAAAATGTTTAACTTGTCATATATAGATGATGCATGTAAAAAACCTTTACAACCAAACATAACATATCTAAAGATAATAGGAAGCAACAATTAAATTATGTAGAGGAGTCAATTTAGACAAATAATTTGAGTTAATTAATCACTGTAATTAATTATAACTTTGTAGGGGATTCAGAAAGATTGATATTCAACCTTATATTACCCTGATTTCCTATCAACTTTAAGCATGTGTAGAAACAAATAAAGATGGAAACATAATAAGAAACTCATAGGAGAACAAAATCTACTTCAAAATGAGTCCATAATCCTTCTATTAATTTCAAAAATAGCTCAGAAAATTACAATCGTGCTCAAGAGCTTATCACAAGGGTTCAACCCTTCCTAGTTTGAATTACAATATATTTATAGATTTTCTTCTAAAAATATCTAGACTTAATTAAAAAAATTATTATAAAATATCTAATTCAGTTGATTTGAATTTTTTACAAAAATCGAACTAAAAAATAGGAAATCTGAACTAATTTGACATCTTACATAGAACTCGAGGAAAATTGCTGATGATTAGAGTTGAAAATTTGTTTTTATGTTTTAAGTTCCTGGAATTCTGTCTTTTGTTTCTAAAACATCTACTACCCTGTTAGTTGATTAGCTCACATAGTTTGTCCCATCTTTCCTCATTAGGAATGGAAAACTTTATTAGATTTATGTTTGCTTCATCAACTTCAGTATCCTTCTCAAAAGTTGGTTTAGTTATGAATAAATGTTTTACCTCATTTTGAATTAGTAAATGATAACTCAAAATCTCGATGAAATGAAATATTTACCATTGATGGCCCCTTTAATTTTTGCAAATTTTGCCTTATCCACTGCTATGTGATGTAATCTATGCTGATAATATTCAAGAGGAATTAACTTATCACCAATGCCTTGTAGACCTGGAAGTCCCTTTTGGTGTTACAAAATGTTAAATTTTCTGCGAAACTTCTTAATATGAACTTCCATATTATGACACTTATTTTCTAACTAAAGAATTGAGTTTCTTTTGCTCAATGCTCTTCTCACTTCGAGGACCGTTTTTGTTTTGTCTACAATTCCACATTCTTCAAGCTCTTCCTTTGTTTTAGAGTTTAGAATTCTGATTAATTTGGTAACATCTCCTTGTTTGTGAACCAGGTCTCTCTTCACCTCTGCCACTACTTCCTTTGACATTTGCAACAATTCTTCCTCTTTAAAAATTATCTCTATAGATGGCCACAAGTAAATCATAGATTCATTTATATCTAACCATATGCTTTCTTTTCTTGAGAAATGGTCTGAGAGCCATTATTGATTCACTTTCACATGTAGCTATTTGTTTTGTTAACTTAAAATTTTGATTTATTTCAACTACATATGCATTATTAGTCTCCAGTTTTTGTTCCTATATTTTCTACAATTCTAAATTCAGCTTTCCAATTTCTTGACCTTTGAGTGTCAAGTCTCCCATGGCTTTAGATAAATATTCTTCCATATCACCTGAGTGTGTGTCTGCTAGAATAGTTGTTGTTATGGATGTTCCTGCTATCGAAGTACCTGCAATAGAATTTTTTTCTATGGGGATAGCTGCTGAAACAATGAGTTGTTGTTATTTTTATTTTAATAATGTTTCCATTTTAGCTTCCATTTTCTGTATTTGGAGGTTTTTTTCAATTACCATTTGAACATGTTTTCCTTATCGATCTCCAAATGTCCAACTTCTTTGGCTTGTGGGTGTTCTATATTTGGAAGATTCAACTACTTCCTTAGTACCTGGATATTAGCGTTCTTACTTTTTATCATTTCCTTTGCTGCTTTGACATCACCAGGACTACATCCTAATTTTAGTACAATATCCTCCAATGATTTTATCCTGGTATCTTTGGCTAGAGAATACATCTTCCCCATCCTTAAATGTGAATGAATATTGTTTAGTGAGGCCTGTAGTTTTGATTCTGCCATGGCTGAAATGGTCAAAGTGGAATAAGTCATTTCACTTGCTTGTTTGTGCAAAGCAATTTGGTCAATTTCATGGATTTGTTTAGTGTCAAAGGAAAAAATATATGTCTTGTAAATCATCAACAGTTTTAGGAACTAGAACTTTGGGTTCCAAATGTAAGCTAAAATTGTCCCTTCTCTATTTATAGTGCAAAAAGAAGCCTTTGTTGAGTGGATGAGGTTTGTTTCCAAAAATTAGAGTATGTAGTGGCTTTCAGTGCCTCGGTTTTTCTCTTGATTTATTTATACCTGGAAAAAATATTTTGTTGCTCTCTACCATGGGAAACTGATGACATAGGACAATCAAGGGCTATCTCCTCAATCCTAGGAAATGTTGCAGTATTTAAACCTATTAGTACCATTGTTTGCTACTCTTGTGAACTTGTTACGTGAAAAGGGTCTCCCTGAGTATTATTTTTCTTTCTTGTTTTAAAGACCTGAAAGTCTATCTCTTGAATTTTTGAAACTGAAGGAGATAAACTTTCTCTTGGCCTTTTTTTTTCTTTCTCATATGGAACTAGATTTTGTGAGGTTTTTGAAGTAACAACTTATTCCTCTTCCTCTTGCAGTGTATTCTCCTGCCACTCTTGATTTACATATTCTTCTATTTCTACCCTTTGCGTATGTGCATACGGAGTTGTCTTTTGTTCAATGCTTAATTTAGAAATAATGCACAAGGGGTCACTTGAAATTAAAAGAATTATTCACCTCAGCAAGCAAACCAAAATTGGAGACTGGTATATTTACCATAATTACATAGAGATCAAAGTTTATGGATGTGATTTACCTCCTTACAGGTTGCCTAAATTTGTACCAGTCAAGTTTTTTTCACTACAATATATAAGATAAAAGATGAATATGGATAATTTACACTTTATTTCTAGTAAGAAGAAGTTTCAATTCTAATTGAAAGCACAGATAAGACCAGGTGAAACTCAATTTGAATTTCATTTGTCTTAACATAGAATCTACCTCCTTTGTCATTACTCTAGTATTGATAATGAATGGTCCTATCTGTGCTTTAAATTTGAATTGAAACTTCTTCTTACTAGAAATAAAGTGTAGATTACTCATATTCATCATTTGTCTTATAAATTGTAGTGAAAAAAACTTGACTGGTACAAATTTAGGCAACGTGTAAGGAGGTAAATCACATCCATAAACTTTGATCTCTATGTAATTATGGTAAATATACCAGTCTCCAATTTTTGTTTGCTTGCTGAGGTGAAGAATTCTTTTAATTTCAAGTGAAATCCTCATAATTACATCACTACTCAAAAGACATAGGGCCATGTGGAGAAACTGACTTACATAGTCTAAGATAGAGAACTCTTTTGTATTCTTCCTTGCCAAGGAAGTCCAATGAACTATAGGCTGGGGATTTCCTTGTGCATCAAATCTCTGTAATGGAAACTTAAATTTATGTTCTTGGAAGAACATGATAAAATATATAAGGACACACTGATGTGTTAGTTCCCTATACTACTAGTGTAAGCACAACCCTCTTATTATATTGTTATGCCCCATAGAAGCCCACTATTGTTATTTTTGTGCCCTTAAATTATTATTGTTATGTCAACTCTGATTATATTACGACCCCTTAGACTCCTATATATAGAAATGAGGTCTTGTCATTTGTATCAACCAAGAATTATTCATTTGTGTAATGTAAAGGAACTTTTCCCCTCGAAGAGGCTAATTTTGAAGTCGTTGATCTATCTTTTCTATCTTTTTGTGAGCTCGTTTGATAACACTTGGTATCAGAGCCTTGGATTCTAGGGTTTCACTACTCCAAACAGGTCATCGTGGAATGTTCACTATAACTTTGTTCTGCGATGTTTCAGAAGCTAAAAACGCAACCCTTTTGGGCTGAAATCTAGATGATCCTTGGTTTTGAATTTCAGATCTTCTCTCACTATACTTTCAGAGATATATTCTGAGGAAGTTAGGGTTTTACAAGCTCCAAACGTCCATCTCAAATAGGTCATCGTGGAATTTTCTGTATACGGTTTTTCTACAAATGCTCAGACACTGACATTAAAACCCATTTGAGCTAAAATCTTAATTAAACTCTAGCCTAAATTTTAGATCTTGTTCTGCTATATGTTTGGAGATATGGTTCAAGACATTTAGGGTTTTCGCAGGTTCCCGAATTACATCCCAAATAGGTGACCTTGGGAAAATTGTCATAATTTTCTCTCTGAGTATCATGTTGAAATTTCGTAGGAATTTATAGAAACAGGAAGGATTGTAGTTTTTTGAGAATTTTTTTCAGGTTCGAAGGTCGAGAACGTGACACGTGGTAGGTCATACAAGTTCGTTCTAGTTAACCAGTCTATAATCAGGTCATCATAGGAGATTTGGAATAACTCTTTATTGAAGAATCTAATATTTATTGGACTGGTGGGGTTAGAAAGAGGACTCGGAGGGTTACCATAGGCTAAATTTCAGAACTTAAAGATCCGAAATTACAAAGTTACAGTTGTTTAAATATCAAGCTCCTAAACGGAAGAAAAATAATGACTCGAATAAATAAAATAGAAACAACTAGTAAGCAAAATTGGATGGATGATTTGAAGAATGCGATCGAAGCCAAGATAAATAGTTTTATATGTGCCATGGAATATAATATCAATGGTATGGAAGAATATTTGAAGAAAGACATGGAAGGTTTGAAGGAAGGTGGGACAAGGTTGCTACAAGAAAGGCCTCCTAATGACGAAAAGGTAGTAGAGGAAACTCATGATGAGAAAAAAATAAATGTTAATCGTGATTTCATAGAATCTAACATTGGATTGAAGACCCACCATATTCCAAAGATCGATATGATAAATTTTGATGGAAGGATCCCATAACATGAATACTATAAATGGAGAAATATTTTCATCTACATGATGTGCAACTGTTACAAAAGGTATGTATTGCATATTTATATTTAGAACCAAATCAATTTTTATGGTATAAAGGGCTCTATTCTCGTAAACCAATTGTCACTTGGTCAATTTTCATGGAGGAAATGATAGCACATTTTGAGGATACAGAGAGAAACACCTTCTTTAGCCAATTGATAAATCTCAAACAAAAGGGTTCAATGGTAGAGCACATTGAGGACTTCCAAAAATTGAATATAAGGTTAAATGATATTCCAGAGAAGCAAAGGATTGTTGTCTTCATATGGACTTTAAAGGATAACATTAAACATGAGGTTTGTCTTTGGGAACCTGATTCATTGGAGTAGGCATTCAGGTTGGAAAAAGAAATTGAAAGCAAAATTATGGCAACAAGAAATCCTACTGCTCACAATTATAAATATGGAAGTGTTGTTTCTCCTAGCCTTCCACAACCTACAAGGTTGACACCATAATAAGTGGAAGAAAAAGGACAAAATGACCTTTGTTACAATTATGATAGAAAATACACTAAAGGTCATACGTGTGATGAGAAGGAATTATTTTACATTGGTTGTGAAGAGGTGGAAGAAAAGGATGAAGAAACATCAAAAGAAGAGGATATACACCAGGAACCAACCCTCAAGGTAGAAGGACATATCAAGAAGAAAAAGGATAACCTCACTTTCGTGCAGAATCGAATGAAACAACAAGAAGATCAACATCACAACAAAAGAAGTTTTGATATACGCAATTGGGTATTTTTACGAATACAACCATACAAATAAATGTCCCTCAAGCAAGCTAAGAATGAAAATAAATTATCACCAAAGTAGTATGGTCCTTACAAGGTTCTGCAAAAGATTGGTACTATGACATACAAATTGGAGCTTCCTGTATCTTCCTGAGTGCCCCCATTTTTCCATGTTTCATGCTTAAAGAAGGTTATAGGTGACAAGCTCCCAATTTAAACAATATTGTCGGAACTTGAAGGAAAAAACATATTAGGACCTGAAGCAATCATGGAGACAACAACTCAACAACTATGAAATGGATCAATTTCAGAGTATCTCATCAAGTGGAAGAACTTAATACCCACTGAAGATTCCACATGAGAGGAGGAGAATTTATACAGAAGCATCCAAAATTACTGAAGCGTTGAGGACAACACTTTTTGAAGGAGATGGGCATGTTAGGTCCCCTTATTTTTATTAGTGCAACCCCCTTATTATATTTTTGTGCACCATAGAAGCCAATTATTGTTATTGTTGTGCCCTTACATTATTATTGTTATGTTAGATTTGATTATATTATGACCCCGTAGACTCCTATATATAGAAAGGAGGTATTGTCATTTGTATCATCCAAGAATTTTTCATTTGTATAATGTAAAGGAGGTTGCCCCCTTGAAGAGGTTGATTTTGAAGTTGTTGATCTATCTTTTCTATCATTTTGTGAGATCATTTCATAACATGATGCTTGAAGGTATTTTTAGTAGAAAATTTGAGAAATTGATCATGAATACATTCTACTAGAAGCTCACTATAATTGAAAATATATGATGGTTTTTTTCTTGCTGAAAATATAGATAAAAACCCTAAAATTACTTCATCGACCCACTGGTCACTTGGATAGCCTAATAGACACGAAACCATGGAGATAACCTTCCCAGACATCTCTGGAAATATGGAAGAGGTGTAAGGTGGATTTGTTTTTAGTAATTCATAATTTTCGGGTAAAAAGGTTTTAAAGATTTTAAATCACTGAGAGAATGTGAGTTTTTGATAGATCTCCATAAGAGAATCTACAGAAAATGGGTGCAAGGGGACTCTAGGATTGACCTAAAGGATTTGGGAATCCGACTCAAGGGTGACAGTGAACAAAACTTCATTATTTTGGGCAATAAAATCCCTCTAACTTAGGAGGTACCTAAAATTACCCCATGTAACAAACTATGGAAAGAAATGGGTTTGAGAAAAAATGAATTGAGGCAAGAAGGAGTCCCACATACTAATTTCATCACCGGCATCAAGATATTTCTACTTCGCCCAATTTTGGAGATCATAGAGATCGAACTCACATTGGGTTTCATAGATTTTGTACTCCTTGTATAGTAAAGGAAGATCATCTAAATTCATGACAGGGGCAATACTAGACTCTCAATTACTATTTAGACTTTCCCTTTGAAGAAGACATGTTGAATTAAGGATGGGTGTACTGAATTACCAGGAAATTCATCATTTCCTGATATGGCAACTGACTAGAGCTTGATGAAATTTAGATTAGCTACGTGGCTGTAAAAGGACAAGAGGAAAATCATTCAAATGGTAGTGGTATTATTTATAGCTTATTCGGGAAGATTATTGTTTTGGCACATCTAATTAATGCAATTAGACATTGGCAAGGAAAATACAACGGTTAGTTGGTCGTTGGATGAAGGGATAATGGTATCATAGGTGGGTGAATGAGTGAGGGACATGTGGAAATGTGTGCAGAAGTTATGTTGGGAATGGAGTGGAATAAAAGTGGTTTTCAGGGGGGGAGGCAATAGTAGTTTCAGAAGGGGGGGGGGGGTGGGGTGGGGGTTTGATTTTCTGATGAAGACACATACCCCCCGACGATATTTATTTAGACCACTTTTCAGATCCCCCCTCCCTGATTAAACATTGAAAGTGTCGGGGGGTGAGGCGGAGTCCAAAATGCATCCCTCGCCATTGATCAGAGAGGGGATGATCTTGACCATGAAAAATTGTGCGGTTATTACAAATAAGGATAAAAATGTCAAATCCATCATATCAATCAATGATTTATTATAATAAACATAATTAATTAATCCATCATTAATCTAAACTAAAGGATTAACTTAATGAATTAGATTTATGACAACATTTGAATAAGCGAGTCAAATACTTTGGGATTTTTTATATTTTTCCAATTTTCACACACACACACACACACATATATTTTAAATCGCAATTATTTTTTCTATCTTTTCATTTTTCTTATTTTTCTTATTTCTTTTTCTTTTGCATTTCGTTTCTTTTTAAAAAAATTTATATGCGTTTTTTATTTTTCTATTTTTTCAATATAAAAATAAAATGGAAAATATGACATGATAAAAATAAGTTACAACATTAGCTCCATCTAGGGACTACTTCCCCCTGCAGGATGCAGAGAAATTGCAGATCCATGTGCCTTCTCCTAGGCATATGGAGTCCTTGTTGTAAAAATCACACTCTGATAGTGAAATTTAAAGAAAACGGGAAATTTACAATGAACCATGGCTACAAGCATCTGTAATATTGAATGTAATGTTTGTGGTGTTTCCCATTGATTAGAAATGAAGAGTATTGTCCTCCCAGGTTCTGCAAAATAAAAGTGTTATTATCTCTTACTTCTACAATGTTGAATTGTCCCAACCACAAGTTGTCAAATTTATCATGCTTGCCTCTATCTTCTCTTCTGGTATCCAATTTGTATAAGCTCGAAAAGCTACAGGAAGCTCCAAATTGTATGCCATAGTACCTATCTTTTGCAACACCTTATACGGACCATAATACTTTGGTCATAATTTATTATCCTTCTTATCTTTCTTGAGGGACATTTTTTTATATGTCTGTAGCTGTAAGAATACCCAATCACCTACAGCAAAACTTATTTCGCTGCAATGTTGATCTGCATGTTGTTTCATTCTATTATGCACCAAAGTGAGGTTATCCTTTAAGAGTTGGAGAACTTATTGTTGATGCTCGCTGTGATATTCCACTGAACCTTAGAATTTTCTCTTAAATATGATGTGATGGATAGTGGATGATATCCATAAAGTCCCATAAAGGGGGTCATTTTTTATGCAATATGGAAGGAAGTGTTATACCACCATTCAACCAAAGGAAACCATTTGACCCATTGTGTCTATTTATTAGATACAAAGCAACGAATATATCCTTCCAAACATTTGTTTACTATCTTAGTTTTCCCATCATATTGAGGATGATAAGATGATCTATGAGCTAACTAAGTAATAAAATAATCTTGTCTAAAAATTTCCAGTGAAAATGGGATCTCTATCGCTTATAATAATCTTTGGGTTTCCATGTAGCTTTTGAATTGTTTCCATAAATGTAGTAGAAACTGTAGTCACTTTAAATGGATGAGATAATGCACAAAAGTGTGCATACTTGGTAAGTTTGTCAACTACCACCATGTAACACTCTTTCCTTTGGACTTGGATAAACATGTGATAAATTCCATTGAAACCTCCTCCCAACATTGGCTTGGAATGGATAAAGGTTGTAATAGACATGGGTTTTTAATTGTTTCAACTTTATTTTCTTGGCAAACCAAACATTCTGCCACAATATTTTGAATATCCGATTTAAGGCCATCCCAAAAAAATTCCTTCTTAACCCAATGGTAAGTTTTTAGAAATCCTGAGTGCCCTCCTAAGGGAGAGGTGTGCAATTCCATAAGAATATTTTGTTTGAGTTGGGAATTCTTACATAGGTATAAGCGATCTTTGTACCACAACGAATCATTTTTCTAGCTAAATGTTTTAGATGTAGTGGGATATTGTTGTAACTTTTGAATGAGTGCCCACATTTCTTCGTCATTCTTCCATTCATCCCTTGCTTTGTTTATTCAATCTGGTTGCATAATAGAAATGGCACAAAGAAATTCTTCCACATCCTCATCCTTTCTTGAGAGTGCATCTACCACAACATTTTGCTTCACTTTTTTGTAGATGATTTCAAAGTCATAACCCAACATGTTTATGACCCATTTTTGTTGCTCTTCTGAAGATAATCTTTGTTCTAAAAATCATTTAAGACTATCATGATCTATTTTTACCTTGAAGTGCCTTCCCATTAGGTAGGGTCACCATTTCTAAAGTGCATGTAGTATTGCCAACATTTCCTTCTCATAAATAGGTTTGTGTAAATAATTTCCTTTGATTGGATGACTTTTGAAAGCAATGGGTCTTTCTTCTTGTGTTAAAACAACACCAGTTCCATTTCTTGAGGCATCACATTCCACAATAAACGTTTTTGTGAAGTTTGGCATAGCTAAGACCGGTGCTTGGCACATTGCCTCTTTAAGATGTTCAAAGGCCTTTGTTGCTTCTAGAGTCCATGAAAATGCATCTTTCTTCAATAATGTTGTTAGAGGTGTTGCTAATGTCTCATAATTCTTAACAAACTTGTGATAATAACTTGTCAACCCAAGAAATCCTCGCGGGTGCTTTATGGATGTGGGGATTTTCCATTCCTTAAGCGTTTTAATTTTGCTAGGGTCTACCTTAATACCTTCATGAGATACAATATGACCCAAATATTCCACCTCTTTTACTCCAAAGAAACATTTGGAGCTTTTT